>PVJS01032545.1:0-22710 GCA_004027185.1 Glis glis | reverse complement strand
ATAATCCAGGTCTAGCAGCCACCCACGGCATTATGCCAAATGAGATGTATGCTCTGACGAATTGCACTGTTACGTCTAGCAGCCGCCCACAACATTATGCCAAACGTCACGTATGCTCTGACGATTATCTGCTCTCATAGCTTTGCACTGTTATTTTTTAAAAAAACATTAAGATTGTATAAACCACAAGCATGAACAACAATCAGTTGATGATGTATTTTGTTTCCCTAATCATTGTGTATAAAATCCTTGCCTAAAACTTTGCAAAATACACTCAGATGCAACTTCTTTAAGTTGTTTGTCTGTTTGTCACTCATCGCCGACTCCTTGCCCACCTTCCGAGATCCCTGTCCCGTCGGTCTCAATGCTCTCCGGCTGAGCTGGTCCGTCGCACCATCTTGAGTTGACTTTTGTGCAGGGTGAGAGGTAGGGATTCAGTTCCATTTTTCTACAGGTAGATAACCAGTTTTCCCAGCACCATTTGTTGAAAAGACTGTCCTTTCTCCAACGTATGTGTTTGGCACCTTTGTCAAAAATCAATTGGCTATAAGTTTGTGAACTTGTTTCTGTATCTTCTATTCTGTTCCACTGGTCTATGTGTCTGTTTTTGTGCCAATACCATCTGATTTTATTACTATAGCTCTGTGGTATAATTTGAAATCAGGTATTGTGATGCCTTCTGGTCATGCAGTACCACATTTAAAGAAACCCAATGGTTAAGTCTGAAAATAGAGCGTTCACTCTTCAACTAGTGTTTTCATTCGTGAGATTGTATACTCATTCATTCAACCAATATTTGTTGAGTGCTCTAATGTTTTTCAATCCTAGGAACAGAGCTAATATTCAAGACAGGGCCATGCCATCAACACCGTAACTTCTAGTGGAAGCAGGAGTGGCGGAGGTAGAGAATGAGCCAGTCCACAAGAAAATATACAGCCATCCCATCACTAACAAGAAACATTTGAAAGAAAATGTGGAACAGAAAACTGTAGATGAGAAAATACCAGAGGGTATTTTCTAGAGGGCCAGGGCATGCAGGGATGGCAGTGGACGCTGATGGGCACAGTCATGGTCTAATTGACAGAGGACCAGAAGTCTGCAAGGACCAGAGAACAAGGACATAACGCCCTTCCTGTCCAGAGGAGAGAGTCCCTGCATCTCCTGTCAAGACCCTGAGGAGAGACTGTGCTCAGTGTGCCGTAAGGGAACAGCAAGGGGCCAGAGAACTGAGTGTGAGGGTTAGAGGAGAGTAGTCTGATGGGGCAGGCCACACAGAGACTTTCCAGGGCAGGAGTGTGGCTTCTCCAGGAGATGGAAATCCACCAAAGCATTTTGAGCCAAGCGGTTCCATGACCTGATTTCAGTGGCCAAAGGACCCTCTGTCTGCCTGGTGGCTGAGAAGCACAGAACAGAAGAGTTGAGGAGGTGTGGGGGTGACCCTGTGGCCCAAGCAAGCCATGAGGGTGGCCTGAGAGGTGGAGGAGGAGAGGCCAGGAGAAGATGGTACTTTGGAAATCTATTTTGCAGATACAGTTGATGTGCTTTCCCCATAGTACATGGGGCGAGAGAGAAATAGTCAAGAGAATGATTTGTTACCGGGCTGTGCAGGTGTGGGGTTTTCATAGCGGACTCCAGCACTGTTGTGGTAGATAAGGGCTCTCCATCATGCAGGCGGGAACACTGTGGTAAATTTACACTACTAACAGGTCATCATCTCCAGCCATCCCCACAATACACTTTTAATTACCATTTATTACACAATGCCCTAAAGCCTTCTTTGTGGAATTATGGAAATCATCCTTCAGGCATTTATAAAGTTAAGGCTACAGGAACGTGTTTTCCCTCATGAGTTACTATATTTACCTAACAAGTCTGCTTTCGGGAGGTCGGAAAATGCCTGGCTTCACATGTGATACCCTTGGTTACAATACTCAGATCTACAGGCTGCGGGAAGAAGTGGGAACTGGAATGCATTTATTTGCTTGCTTAAAAATGTCACGTAAAATGTATCCAAGGTTAAACTCCATGCATCGTCATTGATTGAACACTGGAGAATATTGTGATGTTGAAAGAATACAGCGTCACCAGAAACAAAGAACATGACTACCCAGAGTCATGTTTACGTTCGGAATCTCTCACTTTATACTTTAGCTTCCTCGTTCCTAAGATGAATTACGAGAGCTGATGATATGAAAGGTACCTCAGGTATTCCTCTATTCATTGAATACTATGCTAATTTGATAATTCCATGACTAGCTCTCCCATGCCTCTGTATTTTCTGTATTTGGCTGAGCCCCGTGTGTGCCACAGCAAGCAGACTCGTGGGCTGCTGGCATAGAGGACTGTCATCTTATTATCCAAGGGATGCATTTTTTTTATTTTTATTTATTCATTTATTTATTTATTTTGCGGTACCAGGGATTGAACCCAGGGTTCAATCTCCGCGCTACACCCCTGGCCCTATTTTTTTATACTTTATTTTGAAACTGGGTCTCATGAAGTTGTGGAGGGTCTCACTAGGTAGAGAGAGAGAGAAAGAGAGACAGGGAGACAGAGAGAGAGAGAGAGAGAGCTGAGGCTAGCCGCGAACCCGGATCCTCCGGTCTCTGCCTCCCAAAGTACTAGGATTACAAGCGTGCGCCACCACGCCTGGCCAGGGATGCATTTTTTAAAACCTCCATCTTAATAGGCCAGTAACTTCCAAAGCTCTTATGTGGCCCAGTGTACCAGAAAGACTTCCAATGTTAGAACAATTGAAATAAGGAAATATAAAATAAGCAGTCCATCAAGAAAGGGCAGGGCATGAAGGGCTGCACCAGAAACAAAGATCAGGACAGGAAAACACCATGACTATATGTAGATGTGGCCATGAGCTTTCTAATAGTGGTGGTAAAAATGGAAGAGCAATGGTGAAACTTAGCATCCCAAATATAAGATGTGTGCCATTTAAAAGGAAATGATCAGGCAAGCTTTCCTGTGAGGGGTACTAAACTACTGAGAGGAAGACAGCTTCCAAACCCTATGGGAAGATGCTTTGCAAAACGTATGGGGAGGACTGGGATTTGTGCTAGGCTCCAATTAAAAGAAATGACACTTTATAATATTCTCCAAATTCTTTACCATAAGTTAACTCCCATCCCCCCAATTTGTTCTCTTCTTCAGGGAAAGTGTGCCACTGAAGTGCTAATAGGTTATCCAAAGCTTTTCTTTTTCTTTCCATTTTCTATTATTTCATTTAAAATTAAAAGGTAAGCCAGACATTAAACAAACTCCAAATGGTAGTGATAACAGCTACATTTATTTATTTATTTATTTATTTGTGTGTGTGTGTGTGTGTGTGTGTGTGTGTGGTACTGGGGGTTAAACCCAGGGGCACTCTATCTTTGAGCTACACCCCCAGCCCTGTTTTTATTTTATTTATTTTTTATTTTGAAACAGGGTCTCACTAAATTGCTGAGGGTCTTGCCAAGTTGCTGAGGCTGGCCCCAAACATGCAATCCTCCTGTCTCAGCCTCCCAAGTACTGGGATTACAGGCATGGGCCACCACGCCTGGCTAACAGCTAAATTATTTAGAGGGAGCAGGTGGGGAGTGCCTGACCCTGGCTCCTGACACCATGAATTTGATCCTCATTCTCCTAGTGTTGAGCCCTAACTACCGGGCACTGTCTAAGCAGGTACTACTCACTTAAGTCTCCTAAGGTCCCTATGGGGAAGCTTCAAACGCACCTTCATCTCATGGATGAGGATGTCAGGCTGGGGTTAGTTGATTTCTGCAGGGACAGAATAAGGAGCCAGTTTTTAAAACATGAGGTAGCAGCTCTGGAATCCACAGTCAAGCTCCACAGCTAAATTTCCTATGTAAATAAAACTCCACAAATGTCAAGGGGTTCTGCTCTGTCCTTCATACTTTCCTCTCTGCTGTGTGTGGTGAATTAACGATGACACAGAGGTCCCCACTTGTAAATACCTAATTTGATTCATCTAATGGATTCGTCTTTTATTCAACCAAAAACCAGGATCTATGGTTATAACAGCTTTTTAAATAACCCTTTATCACTAAACTGCCAATTATTTAAGTTACTCTTTGTGTATACAATTTGATTATATAATCACGCTTTGTGTTGTTTTTTTATAAGAATTTGGGATGACAGTCATAAATATGAGTAAAAACAACTGCATGCACGGTTAAAAATCTTACATAATTTTTTTAATCATTCTAATATTTACTTGTCCATGAAGAGTGGTAAGTATTAATTCCTATGTCGGAAATCACATTTAATGAAACTCTACTTTTTAAAGCTAATATGTGCATGCTTCCCCTGGAGAACAGTACATTTTCCCTCAAAAGGACCTAGATTTTTTTGAGTCCACTTACAAAATTTTCATAAAAGTAAAATAAAGCAATAGAGAGTTGCTCATTGTAACCTTCCTTCCAGAGAAATAATTACTGTTAATGTTTACTTTGAGTTCTTCTAGATTTCTGTCCACGGATTTACTTACAGGTCTATATGTGTGCAGACATATAATTTGAAATGTAAAGAGAATCTCACTGTGGTGCCATTTGTTCACGCCCCTCTCACTTAATCAGATGTCGTGAAAACTTCTTCATATCAATGAACACAACACGGAGCTTTCTCCACTTGGTACCTACTCTCTGTGTCCAATGGTGATCTCGCCTCCCCTCCCAGTCAACATCTGATCTGCTCATAATTATTTCATGTTTTCACATCACTACCATAAACATCCTTGAGTGTGAATCTTTTCCTGTGTCTTTTGCTTCAAATATTCTAGATACGATACTATAGGTAAAACTATATATATTGTCAGGTTACCTTTCCCAAATGTGCACATTTTTCCTCACTCAATGGCAAATAGGAACCATGGGCTCTTCTCTAAATGGATGTCGGTGTGCTGAGCACAGGAAGTAGCAGAGGGAGAGGGCATAGGTGGTTAGTGGGGGCATGGGGTGGGAACTGGAAGAGTACACAATGAGTAGCGTGTGCTTGTATGCCTCTATCACCCTGAACTTCAACAAGATGTATGGTTACCATGCACCAATAATTTTTTTTAAATGTATGCAGTTTTGTTAAAAGAAAGAGGTTCTCCTATTACTTTCATGTGCATTTATATCCTGATTACAGTTGTTACATTCTCCCATTACTTGTAAACTGTATTTCCTTATTTGCGAGCTATCTGATTGAAATTTAGCAAAATTACTCAACATTTTCCTTCTACTTTGAACACATATATTAATTTAATTCCGGTATAAAGTGGTAATGTCTCACCAGGAGTCAACGAATCTAACACATTTATAACGCAGCAGAAAGGTCAACTCAGAATCAGTGGCCGTCCCCACAGTCTTCATCAATTTCCTGTAACTTTGGTCTGTAATTTGGCTCTGGTTTGCTTTTCTGTTTTCTTTCTTGGTGCTCAGTTCTAAAATAGCAAAATTTTAATAGCTTAGTCAGATGAAAAGAGCAGGTTTGCATGCTTGTTTGTGGGAGTCAGTGGAGGAAGAGGGCTGGGGAAACTGCCTGCTCATGTGCGAGATGAGCCTTACCTGGGAGCAGAGGCTGGGTCACTCACCGAGGCACAGGGCAGTGACCTGCCTCCTGATGGGGTGCTCAGACTGCGTCTGTCCCTGCTGTCACTGTGCTTCCAGCTCAGGTCTCTGTGCACTGAGGAGCAGGGAAATGGGTGAATGGATGCACACCCCTCAATGCGAGCAAGAGCCCTGAGGAGCAGGCCAGCTCACTGGAGGCCCTGCCTTGAGGTTCCTTGTCCACCCTACTGCTGCCCCATCCACACCCTGTCCCACTGCCCTTAGGACACAGAGGCTGGCACCCCCCTGAAACAGATGCACACATTACTGGCTCTTGTTGGCTTTGATGAAATGTAAGAGGCTGAGTAATAGCACACATCTGACTGAATGAGAGCATGTTAGAATATATGCATGTGGTTTCCTGAAGAGGAGAGGAAGGTGTTTTATGCATTAATTACGTGAAGAATTGACAGTGTGACACCTTAACTAAAGATACAGCTGTCCCTGCAAAGGTAAAGCTGTCCCGTTAGATTCCCTGAGACCCAGGTGGGGTGGGGGAGTGCCCTTGTGTGGGCTGAACCTGTTAGGTATCAGGTGGGGATTTTGTGCTTTTCTTTTCCAGCTTGTATTATAGCTGGACACCACACACACACACACACACACATACACACAATTCTGAATGGAAGCCCATTGCTGTTCCCATAAAAGAGCAATGAGCCACTTCATTTAAATGATGTACAGTTGGCAAGAACAACAACAACTTGTGTCATATGTAATAGTTATGGTTTCTATTTAAATGACGCAGTGATTACAACTGGCATGCGACCAGTGTTTCAGAAGGCACGCCCTCTTCCCTGGGCAGGCGAGGCCACGCTGCCATCTTTCACCCCCACACGGACACACAGGGAAACCAAGAGAAAAGGCGAGGCTGGGTGAGGTTACCCCACTGGCTGAGGTGTCACATCCAGGCACCTAGGTCTGTTGCCTCCAGAACCAAGTGAGCTGGATCCTTCTCCCAGACAGGGAAACTCATCACCAGCTTCACCATGAGCATTTCATCAGAACACAGGATCAGGAAGCTCACATGCTGACCCCACCCCACATGCTGACCCCACCCCACATGCTGACCCCACTCCTACATGCTGACCCCACCCTGACAGCTAAATGTAGGTGTTGGACTTTTCGCTTTCTCTTTGCTAAGTGACTTCAGCAAGGTTTGCTTGATGGCACTTAATCAATTATATGCAACTGAAGTATATTTTCTGTCAAAGGACAGTAGTGAATCATTCTCAAGTGAAAAAAGGAGAAGTCTGAATACTCATTTGCTTCCTTACCGGGCTTTTCTCTCTCACTCCGAATGTTAGGACCACACAAAGATTGGGATCTTCATAGGAATAGATAGAAGGGTGATATTGTGGAGGGAAGAAGGCCTGCCTAATGTCATACAAACCCCTTCTTCAATCTGCTTTTGTACTCTTAATTTAGCATGAGAGTATTTCTCCTTCCTTCCTTCCTTCCTTCCTTCCTTCCTTCCTTCCTTCCTTCCTTTTTTTGTGTGATACTGGGGATTGAACGCAGGGTCATTCTCCCTGTGAGCTACATCCCCAGCTCTATTTTTTAATTTTTTAAAAATTTGAGACAGGGTCTCACTAAGTTGCAGAGTGCCTCATTAAGTTGCTGAGGCTGGCCTTGGACTTGTGATCCTCCTGTCTCAGCCTCCCAAGGACCTGGATTAGGAGCATGCATTACCACACCCAGTGAGAATATTTATTTTACATTACAGATTTTATTTGCCAGACATCCTCATATAAAGCAAAGAAAAGAAGAAACCTAAAGGTATTGTATGCAAAAATATTATAAATAATTAATAACTGATGGAGCATAGGTTTGCAAGTTCAGTGACAAATCAACATGAGAAGTAACATAAAGGAGATAAGGGCCATGAACTTGAGATCTGATAATTAAAAGGAAAGATTAGCTGCACAGGATATACATTATTTAGAAAAACAAAAAGTGCCACGGGTCTGCGAAGAGCATTGCATATTGAGGCTAGGAGGCAGGACTAGCTGGGTCTTCATGTTTGAGTATCAGCCCTAAATGGACTGCAGGCAAAGGTAGAAACCCTGCACCAAATCCTCTCTTGAAGGCCATAGTCCAACCTTACCACTGCAGCATGTTAAGGAATAGTAAGGTCAGTAGAAAAGGGGCCTGGAGTTAATGTCAGAGTACCCAAGACCTTGAGGAGCCACTGGTTGGCATGTGCTTCCTATTTGTGCCTCAGCAAGTTATGTAACCTCTAACCTGATTGCCTCACTTTTAAAAACTGAGGTACTAAGGACAATTGTGCAAAAGAATGCATATAAAACATAGAATATAGAACATAGAGGCCACAAACTGAAAATTACTTGAGTGTGAACATACACACACACACACACTTAAACATCCAGTTTATTGTGTCTACACTTTCTTGGAATACGCAGTTGAGTAGGAAAGATGAAAATTTATCACCTAAGAGAATATTTTAAAACATATCTACAGAATTTAAAATGCGCAAGTCTTACTAAAACATAACCAAATATTCAGCTTTGTTAAAAATAATTTTAGTGTCGGGCGTGGTGGCGCACGCTTGTAATCCCAGTACTTTGGGAGGCGGAGACTGGAGGATCCGGGTTCGCGGCCAGCCTCAGCTCTCTCTCTCACCCTGTCTCTCTCTCTCTCTCTCTCCCTACCTAGTGAGGCCTCCGCAACTTCGTGAGACCCGGTTTCAAAATAAAGTATAAAAAAATAGGGCCGGGGGTGTAGCGCGGAGGTAGAACGCCCCTGGGTTCAATCCCCGGTACTGCAAAAAAATAAAAATAAAATAAAATAATTTTAGTCTTATAAGAAAACCTATGAAATGTTCCCTTTAGAGAAAATATCATTTGCCAATCTCTGATGACCTTCTAATGTTACTAATTTTCTAAGATTTATCTTAAAAACAATCATACTTGTAGCACAAAGTAATTTAACCTGAAAATTAAAATTGGTGGACTCTAATGACTTCGCATTTATTTTCAGATAAGAAAGGTTTCCTATTTGTCTCAGCTCCACAAACCCATATCATCTATTAGTGCCTCCATAGCCCCATGACATGAAATAAATGGGGCACAATAAAAGGAAAAAAAGCAATTACCTATTTGAAATCTATTATCACCCTTGGACACTCACTGCAAGGAGAGAAAGAGAAGTAAATATGTGTGTGTGTGTGTGTGCATGCAAACACCCACTACACAGAGCTCACAGAGCACAGGTATTGTTACGCGATCTCTCCTCGCTGGGCATAAGTAGTGTTTGCCCCAAAGGTTGGAAGCGTTCCATTCCACAAGGCACCAGTGGCCTACTTGGTCTCACTGGCTTGTAAGAAACACAGCCTGATGTCCTGACTTAGAATAATGTAATTGCTTAGTAATTTCCAATCCCTAATATATATATAAGCCAAAAGAGTTAACATTCCACAAATGTTTCAGGACCAACCTTAGGTCCTCAACACTCTGAGGATACAAATTTAATCCAAATCAAAAGAGTACTTTACACCCAAAAGTCCTTTGTAAATGAACAGTCTTTATGAGTTCAATGTGCTGTCTTCCCTTACATCATTGTGAGCCCTCAAACTACTGAATTTTGTTGATTTTATAAAACAGAAACTATGACCCTAGGAATATAAAACAGAAATAGAACTCTATTTTAATGATTAGCATTTTCATATTTAACACATGACTGTCTTCATTTTGTTTTTGATAACCTGTAATAACCATCCTCTTTCTGATATATCGCTCTTTCAGAAGAATTCTTTTGTAACTATATTGGATTAACTTAAGAGTCCCTAAGTATTTGTTTGTATGTTGCCCCTTTAAAAATGTAGATGGGCCATCTAGTTAGAAACACTTTCTAATTACTCTGTAAAGAACCACATTGCCTTTTTGGTTAGATAATTTCTAAAACAATCTTGGGATGAAAGAGCCATAATTTAACAGTCTAGATTGTTCTTATACCATAGTACCGTATGCCTAAGCTTCAGAAATTGTCCTATAAAGTGTTCCTCGTTTTTTGTTTTGTTTTATTTTGAAGACTAGACATTTTTAAAACTTTTTGATAAAAATTTAAACAGTTTTTATTGGTGACCTGTAGTTCTACATGCTGGTGAGATTCATATGATACATTCATATATGCACATGATGATATTATTTGGTACTTCCTTCCCCGTGAAAGGGTGGGGTACAGGGGAAGTGCTCCTCTTTATGCTGGTAAAATAAATTCCAAAGCAAACAATCCAAAATATTTTCTTTTCTTTTTAAAGGTCCATGTTCTAAACAGGAGCATGTTGAGAATGGAAAACTCGCCATGGAGGGTTGGCTATCCTGTAAGTCTACGCTGGGCTCCCAAGTGAATTTTGTCTTCAGGAAATGAATAGTGATGTCATTCGTCCTCAACTTCTGAAGAACTCTGAGCATCACATGGGGCCGATCAGAATAGGCAAGTCGCGGCCTTTGACACCCGCACAACTCAGGAACTCAATTATTTGTATAGGCAAAAAAATAATTATTATAAGCTGGATAGAAGCCTACCATTCATGCTCACTCATTGTAAGGATGCTAAAAAGATAAGACGTGCTTATTTGTGTATGTCAGCAGAATATCATATTTTGTAATGTTCAACAGGCTGGTTTAACACCAAACATAATAGCAGGGTATAAGATACCAATCTAGCAACTAAGGAGTATCTACGATGGTCCCCACCCTGCCATTAGCTAACACAGCCAGTTCACGCTGGGAGCGTCTAGATCATCAGTCCCTCATCACCTGTGGAGATCATCACTGGATACTTTCCCAGGACGCCAACATAATTCAGGTCTACCCTTCATTACTCTTAGAATCCAAAGGAAGAACTTAAAGGCACATTCATTTCAGTCTTCTGAATTTGTTCATTGTTTCTTGCAGTTTGATTGATATTTTCAAATTATAGTTTGCTTTAACCGTATCTTGGGTTTTAATAATACAATAGGCCTTTCCACAGTCAATTTATTCAAACACGCTTTGTTTTTATTTTACCTGATAGATTCTTTAATAGTCCATAAATTACTTTTAATTTGTTTTTGAATTTTTATGAATTGATGAAAGCTTAGGCCTGTTAGTTTAAAAAATAGATGTTATGACTCTAATTATATGTTTTTCAACATTTTTTGAAGCATGTTTAAAGATTCCTTTGGAAAGTAAGACAAGCTGCACATTTTTTATCGCCACTTGCTCTTTGCCATTTTGATTTATTTCACCTATTGTTCATACTTTTGTACAAACTGATTAATAAAATATAAATAAAATCATAAGAGCTTAAATTTTTGTATGTTCTTTCCTTTGATCAAGTATAGAAGTGATACAGATTTAATAAAAATCAAATTCTTAGTAGAAGATGGAATAGAAGCCAGAAGCAGTTATAATATTATTTAGTGATATGAGGAACATGGTAACCAAGTCATTCTTCCATATTTCTAAAATGCAGGAGAACTAGACTGATCTCTTGGCCAAGCAAATACCTTGCCATGAACAGGAGGTGAGTCCCCAGGGGAGACCCTGGCAGCCACCATGGCACTGGGTTTCTGTCTGGACTTTGCTTCTGCCTCCATGGGAATGGTCAGTATCCCCCTCTCCATCCATGCTGAGTAATATTTAGTAATAAGTACCTAGCTATGGAATGAGCTCATTGCTCTCTGGGGCCACTGTGCTTGGTGAGCCCTGGGTGAAGGGACTGGTCCCCAAGCCTCCATACAGCTGGCTTCTCAACCCTCAATCACCCAGTTACTCTCTACCCAAATACCTTCCTGAATTACCTTTGGGGCATTCATCATTAATGGGAAGTGGGTTATTTGTGGGCTCATTGTTTCAGTGGGGCTTATTGTCTGTTTGCTCCATGAGATTATTCTTCACTCTACAAGACCAAACCCTCTAGTCTCTTCTGCTCTCCCCTCACCCCAAGGTTGTAGATCAGTGCCTGGGACCTAGTTCGTACTCAATAAATACAAATGGAATTATTAATTAAATGAAAAATGCAGTGCTGCTCTTTTAAAATATTTATAATTTATTAGCTACTCAGCACCCCCCTTTGGACAGCTTTTAGGTCCTGTAACAAATCACTTAGAAAATGGGCAAAGGTAACAAATCATTGCCATATTAAATCAGGTGTGTGTGTGTGTGTGTGTGTGTGTGTGTGTGTGTCCATAAACTGCCAACTTGCCAATGAGAGTTCCATATGACCTCAACAAAGCAAATCCAAACAAAAACAGACACGTAGTAGCCATCCCTAAGGTCCATTCTATATGAGCAACCAGTTTCTACATCTGGAGAAGTCCATCCTAAAGAACTCCAGCCCAGGCCTTAAAAACACCCTTCAACCTCTCCCTTTCTGAGATGCCGCTGATATGCAGAGACAAGCAACAGAGCCAGGAAGCTCAGCTTGCTGGGTGACCAGGTGTTTCTCAGGTGGCCTGAGATGCAGCATTCTACAGCAGAGATGTCCTTCTAGGACTTTTAGCGGAAGAGCTAAGTGGGAGAGGCTCGCGCATTGCCAAGACTCATTAATGCTCATTTCATATTCTGGTTGTGAACCACGCAAAGAGCTCAGACAGTAGGCTTTCCCTCGATTGCTTGTGCATTTCATTCCTGATTCCTCTTATCTCCGACACGGGCTTCTCTTATATCCAACAGAGAGGCTTTTGATGTTTTTCTGAGCTTCAGAGCCAGGAGCATTACCGTGGGAAGGAGTTAAATTATTTGCTAGATTTCAATCAAGCATTACTGAAGCTAAACTAAGAGATCCAAAATGTGGCTCATGGACTCTCTTATTGTTTTCCAAACTGGGAAAAAATAGTGCACTGTCTTTCTAGAATCCTGGGGATACCCCCAAAATATATCTCTGACCTCACTACTCGGAGTAAATGTCACAGGACCATCCACCTTACTGTACTTCAGAAGTGTGGCCTATAAAATACAAGACGTGCAGCAGAATAGACATAGTGGACTAGAATAAATTCTTCACAAAGGAAGCCAAAAGAACAAATCCATATTTTATTTCTAGCAGAGATAGCACTAGCTTCAGTAATACCAAGGGGAGATTAAAATAATGCAATTCCATTTCAGAGAGGATTTACCTATTTACCTCTCTGCTCGGGCATTTCTTCTCAGTAGGGATGCCAAAAATATTAAATGACAAATATCCTGGTTGAAGTTTTTTGTTCTGGATTTAATTCATATGAAATAAAAGAAAGTTTTCTTCTTACTTATCTTGTGTATGAAAGGGATGCACAATGCCTACATTATTAATTTTTAAAAATGTTTTGGTGTACTGGGGATTGAACCCAGGGGTGTTCTACCTCTGAACTACATCCCCAGACCCATTTCTTTTTTTTTAATTTTGAATAAGGGTCTCACTAAGCTACTGAGGGCTTGTCTTGAACCTGTGGTCCTCCTCTTTCAGCTTCCCAAGTAATGGGATTACAGGGTATTCCAGCATGCCTGGCTGTATTATTATATCTGAATGCTATTGAATACAGTGAAATAATAAAATTAAAATTATATAGCCTGCTCAAAATAACATAATTTCAATTAGTGACTCAGGGATTGGCAATAGGTAGCATCAGGACTGGTGTCCAGTTCAGAATGAGGACTTGTCTATCTTCCCATTGAAATAATCCCCCAGACCTCCCACAAGTAGCAGTAGATGAGAGATGGTGAGTGTAGTATAGGTATCAAAGGTGAAAGCCCCTTGGCATGGATAATTGCAATCACATAATAATTCTAATCCCATCTCTACAGAGTCCTAATGCAGCTTGCATTGGCATTCAAAGCCTTTGAGGTTTTCCCAGTAAATATATTCAGTCTGTTCCCTACTGTTTCCCTGCATGCACTCTGTTCTAACAGCATGAGATCATTTACTGCTGTAATAAAACATGCTACTTTAAAAAAGTTTGGGGACTCTTGCTCCCTGATTTACTAGCATGTCTTTCTCTTCTCAGGAGGAAGCTTGTGGAAATCCAGGAATGTCCTAATACTCATGGTATTGACACGATTTTGCACATATTAATTAAAAAATACACTTTATTTGGAATTAAATAACTTGATAAGACAATGAAGTCATTGGTTTCATTTTAGGATAAATAATAGCATAAGCAAATATTAGCGTTGTGCCAATCACACCAAATGTTGAATATTAATAATATACTCATATTTATACACTGAGGAATTCACATAGACTGCTAAAAGGGGCACATTACAAATATGTGCATAAATGTTTATTTCAAATACACATTTTATTAAATTACAATAACTATAGGTTAATTAATCCTTCATTAATAAAATGAAAAATATTATTCATATGCAGGTTTCCTGATTTATAATATCAGTTTTGGGAGTCTAAGTTTTTCCTTTTTCAAGAAAGGGACTATAAAGACCTGTTTCCAGTGGGTTCAATGTTCAGAAAGAAGCAATTTTAGAAAATGTGCAGAATTGTTTGAAAAATCAACTGGATACAATCAAATATAATAATAATGAATACTTGACATGGAAGTCTATTCTGTTTCAAAAATATAGATTTTTAAATATGTGCATATGTGACATGTTTGTTTTATTAACATGTATTTTAAAAATAATATATGTGTGTATACACATTTTTTATATACACAGACAACAGACCACTAAAGTAGACAAAAATATTTTCCTTTCGTGGATGAGGAATTTGAGAAAGTTAAGTGACCCTGCTAGAGTTTTATATTTTATGAATGGCCAATGGCGATGCTTTTATCTATTTTGTAATGGCTCAACAATGGAAAGCTATGTCGAGCTGAATGAAAGTCAAACAAAGTATCTTTCAATAAATATAAAAGAATAAAATTCACAAAAAGCACATATTCTGACTTTACCAGAATTAAACGAGATGAGATCACCTATATGATTACCAGGAAAACCCCAAATATCACTTTTCTTAATAAATTATAAGATGAAGATGAAATGAGAGAAATTAGAAAATATTAAAACTAAATTACTACAAGTCCAGCTAAATTATTACAAATTGTCATGTAGATAACATATAATTTAGAGATAAACTTACAGATTTTACTACCTATTATATAAAAGAAGTAAATCAGTGATCCTATATTCCATTTCAATTGCAAGAATAAGAAGAGAAAGGAAAGTTTAAATAAATAGGGATTGGTGGAGGGATCAAGAAGAGAAGAAATGACTGGAATAATAAGCAATTGGGAAGATCATAAGGCAATGTCTGGTCTTTGTAAAATAAAGAAAGTGGACAAACTCTTAACTAAATAAGAAATTAAAAAATACAAATGAGCAGTAGCAGAAATGAAACACCAGGTATTACCAACTGATTCTGTAGACCCGAAAAGCATCTAAAATGATGTCACCAATATCTCTATATCAAAATGTTTGAAAATAAAGTGAATAAATGTCTTGGAAAATATTATTTCCCAAAATTGACACCAGAAGACATAGACAGTCTGAATATCCCTAAATCTAGGGATGTTGCTTTGAATTCACTTTGTAAAGATTCCCAAAGATTTTTATCTGTTGAATTCTATCAAGGAATAATACCATAATTATGTTTTTAGAAACAGGAGGAGAACAAACTTCTACTTATTTTTTAGTTTACTTCCCCCCCAAAAAAACTAGAAAAGTTTACCAAAAAAAAATTATAGTCTACAACCCCTCATTTATACAGGGACAAGACTTCTTTATGAAATACAGAAAGTCAAACACGTTAATATGTTTAAAAATTAATATGACCAACTACACTTTATCCTAGAATGCAAGGTTCAATTAACACTAGAAATGCAACTCATCTATGTAATTGAACATACATACTGATAGAAAAAAGAAGAAAAAATACCATCATTTCAACTGATGCAGAAAGACCATTTGATGAAATCAAACATTGGTTCATAATAAAACCCTCTGCAGACTACCAACATTCTCAAACAGATAAAGGACATTAAAAAAAATCTACACCATCATATTAGCCAAGGTTCAATCATCAGGAGACAGAATTTCTAGCAGCAATTTCAACAGGAAAAATGACAACAAAAATAGTCAATAGGTGACTAACTAAAAAAAAAGGACAGAGAGAATTTAATAATACAGGAATAGAAGAAAGGAGGAGCAGCTATGATCATTAAGGCTGAGGCAGAGTATCCAAGGAAGAAGTGAAAGTCCTCCTGCCTGTCTGAGATGGAGAACTTAGTGGTCCCTGGACCATGGGAAGTTCATGGGGCTCAGCAGTTCAGAGCTGTTAGCAGGGAAGTGGCAGCTGGTGTCTGAGAAGCCCCCTGGCAAGCTGCCCACTGGATGCTCACAACACCCTGGAGATGATTATGACTGGCTGTTCTGCTGGAGGCTCTCAGTAAGTGATACAGAGGGAAGATAGGTTCTCCATCCTGCTGTGTCCATGCAGTGCCCCCTACTGAGAAGGCCTAACACAGGCCACCATGCTAATGAGACAAGTTCACAGGTTACCCCTAATATGATGCTTTCCATCAAAGAATCCCCACGCTATCTACAAAACAACTGCTAGAATTAACCATTGAATTTAGGAAAGCCACAAGCTACTAGATTGATATAAAATCATCAGTTCAATTATATGTCACAGAAAATCATGAAACATAAATGAAAAATCGATAAATTGGACTTGGTCAAGACTTAAAAATTTGTTGTTCAAGATACATCAATAAGAGAATAAATCTTGGAGAAATTACCTGCAATACATATTTCAATTAAATAACTAATTTAGAGAGCTCATAACTAAATGAGATTTAAAAAATTCTCGTGAGAATCAGAGAAGGATTTTAACAGATATTGCACAAAGGAAGATATTTGAGTGACCAACAGTACATGGAAAGGCGCTAACACTATTAGTCATCAGACCACACAAATGAAGATCACACTAAGATAACACTCTCATGCTTCACTTGTGTGTGGGGGGGAGGTTGTAATGGGGATTGAACCCAGGGACAATCTACTGCCAAGCTATACCCCCTGTCCTTTTTATATTTTGTTTTGAAAAAGGGTTTCACTAGGTTGCTGCAAATCTCACTATAGTGCTAAGGTTGGCTTCAAACCTGAGATGATCCTGTCAGCCTCTCAAGTACTGGAATTAAAGGCATGTGCCACCACACCTGGCTAACATTCCACTATTCACCCATTGCAATGACTAAAAGACTTGGCACATAGAATATGGACAAAATCAGGGAGCAACTGAAATTCATAGCTAACAGGTGGGGGCATAAAATAGTGTGACCCCACTGGAAAATGGTTCTCTTACTGCTTCAAGATTTCCACAGCAAACATCTGACCCATCCATTCCATGCCTAAATCGTTGCCCAAGAAGAATTAAAACACTTGCCCATGCAGAGACTTTTATACAAATGACCATAGGAGCTTTATTTATGATAGCTAATAACTGGAAAAAACAATACCAAAAGCAAATGTTCATCAAAAAGTGATAGCCTGAATGTGGTATGTCCATACGATGGAATTTTACTTGATAAAAAGAATGCACAATTGTGACATAAAGCAATATGAGTGCAGCCAATAATCATTCTGAATGAAAGACGTTAAGGAAAAAAGACTACATAGAGAACTTGATTCTGATAAAATTCTAGAAAGTGGAAATTAATCCACAGTGACAGAAAAATTGATCAGTGGTTGCCTGGCAACAAAGAGTAGAAAGAAAGGTAGATTATAAGGGGCATGAGGCAATTTTTGGTGGGTATAGGAATATTTGTCATTGTGATTGTGTTGATGTCTCATTGTTATATGTAAAAACTAAACAAATTTTAACTTTTCAAGATATTTATTGTATTGTTAATTAATTGGATCTTAAAATGTTAAAAAATTGCAATTTGAAGATTCCCCGTATCACCCTAGTTTTCAAAAGTACCATTTAGCAATTGTGTAAAGAAATCTAGAATGTGTCCTATGTAAGCTAGGTTACTTATACACCAGAGTGTTCTAATTTAAGGAAACAGAATAGCAGATTTGCAGAAAACTCAGCAAATGAACTACAAATAACGAGATGAAAGTTCTTCCCACAAAGAGGCTAAGGGTGTATGAGTACCCCATTGGCGTATCAACGCAGGCCAGGGCAGCAGAAGGGAGCATAGGAAGAGGGTGAGCTCCCTTGCAGAAGAGCCTTTTGTGACCTTGACATATTGCTCCATTTTCAAAGTGAAATAACTGAACTCTAGAAGGAGTCAAGCTTTCAGGAGGCCAGATGCCTCTTCTTAGCACTCTGGAGTTACCGACATACAGAGTTCACAAGGCTGTAATCAGTAATTAATCTATTGGAACAGGTATTGCAAGCTGCTGCTACCAGATTTTAAAAAGAAGGGGAGTTCACATAGGGAAGACTCTCTGTTGCCACCCAACAATCGGAAGATCTGGAACCTTGCACAAGGCCCACGTTTCTGCTTGGCCACTGCGGGCTGGAGCCTGCAGCAGCTGCTCCATTGACAGCGAGTGTGATTCTCCAAGGTCACTGTGGGTCCCTCTGCTGCTGTGTCATACCTGGTCTGTTTCAACGATTAACTCTCTGCCTGACTGCTGGGAGCATTTGAGATCTTGACCCTTGTCTAGGCAAGGAAGTGACGAGGACCCCTGGAGAGTCCAAATCACACCCATCTTATCCTTCCTTCCATGTGACACTTGCCACAGTTAGGGAAAATTGAAATGTGACCAGACTAGAGAATTGAAACTTTCATAAATCAACAGCTTGGAATGGAAGAAGTTACCATCATTATGGTATTCTTTATTCAATTAGCTTGCTGCTTATAGTATGGACAACATGCAAAAAAAGGAAGCCTGATAGACTCATTCTGAAAGAGAACTCTTAAATGAGTGGGTCGAAATAAGAGACCATCAGCGAGGAGAAAATGAAGATCCCAGTGAGCCATGGGAAAAAGGAGAAAGGAAATTATATTACGGGAAGAAATACTGGGTCCTCTAGACAGCTCGTTCTACAGACCCTGTGTTCAACGTCCCCTGCCTAGACCTACTGCCCTATAGAAGGCCAGTTAACCTTCATCCACTGTGGCCTTTTCCTGGACTCCCCTTCGGTCTTCTCAGCTCCACCCTTTCTGGCACAGAGCTGACAGCATCGCTCAAATAACCTGCGCCTCTGGTCTGACATCTTGAATGGGAATGTATTCAAACACCCATTCTATAACATACATCTGAAGAAAAAGAGGGGGGGCACTAACACACAGTCTGTAGAGAAGAACCTACCAATCAGTGCTCATCTATTCAAAAGATAGGAATGGTCTTCTCTCCTCAATCATGAAGTGCATTTGTCATGCTATATCACTAAGTCTCATTTACAGCAGGTAAAGTTTCAGTGCAGACCTTAAACGACGTGCTCAGCCTCCCTGTATAAGCAACAGCCATTGCATTTGAGAGCACTAGGCTCTTTGACAGTGTCTCTGATTCCAATGAGCACAAATTTATGAGTGCAATAATCATAAATACTCTCAAGTACTTCACCACCGGGAATTACTCCTATCCTACTTCCTCCTCACCTACGCCATCACTAGTCAAAGGTAGGATCTGCGCAGATCTACTAGGTAAAAATTAAATAGACAACAAAATCACAACATGAGCCATGGATTTGCTTTTTATTTTTAGTATTGTTTTTTGAAATTTTGAAACAGGGTCTCGCTACGTTGCTGAGGGTCTCGCTAAAGTGCTAAGGGTGTCCTCGAACCTGCAATTCTCCTGTTTCAGCCTCCCAAGTACTGGGATTACAGGTGAGCACCATCATGCCCAGCAGATTTGCTTTTTAGAAATATGTAATCTAAAAAGAAAATTTGCATTGCATGGGTACATAAAGAGTGAAAGTCAAGCCGGGCGTGGTGGCACACGCTTGTAATCCCAGTACTTTAGGAGGCGGAGACCGGAGGATCCGGGTTCGCGGCCAGCCTCAGCCCTCTCTCTCTCTCTCTCTCTCTCTCTTCCTGTCTGTCTCTCTCTCTCTACCTAGTGAGGCCCTCCACAACTTCATGAGACCCGGTTTCAAAATAAAGTATAAAAAATAGGGCCAGGGGTGTAGCATGGAGGTAGAACGCCCCTACGTTCAATCCCTGATACCACAAAAAAAAAAAAAAGAGTGAAAGTCATTTAAGCAATATATATATATATACATTTATTTATTTATATATACATGTATAGTCATCAATGTATCTGTTTCACATTCATGACGGGCTCAGAACGTCCTTGTGACAGGACCATGGACTTGTGGGACTAATACTACTGAGTATCCACACATAGACTGCGGGCAGCTGAGAAGCCATGGACTTCAGGGAGGAATTTCGAGGTTTCAGGAGGCCAAGGTTTTCTTTAGCTCAATTTTCTTCTCTTGGCTGAAAGGTTATAGGCTGTATGAAACATTTCGCTGTATTATATCTTCTTACTGTCTGATTCTCCCTCTCAGATTGAATGTACAACCCTATTCATGGGGGAACTGTTTCCTCGAAGCTGGGAGTCAGCCATACAATTTTTCTTCTCTATACTAGTGATTTCTAAAGAAGAAAGTGACAGATGTTGGTTAGACAGTATATTGAGGTAAGTAGTAGTCAAACAATAGTCGTAACCCGACACCTTCTGTCTGAGGGTTTGGTGTGAGATCAATACAGTCTTTGAGCTGGCGAAGTTCGGCTGAAAATAAGGTTCAGAGAGAAAATCATCTCACGCTAAGGTGGCTGAAAGAAGGAGGCTGATGGCAGAGGGACTGGAGTCAAGGAGCCAAGGATATCCAATAGGGTCAGTGCCCTGGGCAGGACGAGGGCAGAGAGGGCACAGATCAGCACAGAACAGCAACAGTGTGAGTCCACCGCACCTGACCACCCTTCAGGTCAAGGTTGCCCCAAAGAAAAGATCTGAAGGGTTTATTCTCTGAGGTCTCGCACCCTGAGCTGTGAGCAGACTTTGGAATTCTGCTTTACTTAGTACCTTAGGTTCTGAGAGGAAGGGAGGAGAGATGTAAGTTGGAAGAAAATTGAGCTAAATATTTGCTGTTTTATTTAAAGCATATACAGACACAAAGTGCATCGGATATCTATGCGAAGCGATGGCTGGGTGTGTTTATTGGGGAAAACAAGGAATGGTTTTAGATTCTAAATAATATCACGTTTCTTTTCTAATTTTGTGAATTAAAACTAGAAAAGTAACATATTTATGTATAAAGCATTCATTTATTTTACATTATTTTGTAAATAGCTAATATATTTATTTCATTAAAAGTCATGTTACTGTATTCTAAATGCTCAGCCACTGTAGGAGATAAAAGGATAAATGAGCAACAGGACTTTCCATTGGGACATCTAAAATGGGGGAGAGGAGGAGGAAGAGTGACTCTTAAACAAAAAAATCAGTCGTTCAGCTAAAACTATGGTCTTTCACATAAAACTCATGTGAAATCTTGGAAATTCTAGGAAGCATGACTATTTATAGTTCTTTTTTTTTTTTTTGTGGTACCGGGGATTGAACCCAGGGGCGTTCTACCTCCGTGCTACACCCCCGGCCCTATTTTTTTTATACTTTATTTTGAAACCGAGTCTCACGAAGTTGCAGAGGGCCTCACTAGGTAGAGAGAGAAAGAGAGACAGGGAGAGAGAGAGAGAAGGAGAGAGAGAGAGAGCTGAGGTTGGCCGCAAACCCAGATCCTCCGGTCTCTGCCTCCCAAAGTACTGGGATTACAAGCGTGCGCCACCACGCCCGGCTCTATTTATCTTACTGACTCTTTGACATTTTATGTTCCTTTTCCGAGAAACCAAGGATGATGATGATGATGATAATAATAATAATAATAATAATAATTGTCTTCTTTTCAGAGAAAAGGTAAGAATGATTCTTGATGAAGTGTACTCATGCACAATACTGGAAGCCCCACTTTGACAGGATCTCAGTGGTCACCTGACATTTCTGGCACTTGGACTATTCTAGATTCCCTCAGCATCTCCCTGGTGACCTCTTCTCACCCCTAGCAGGGCAGCTCACCGGCTCTTCCTTACTTCTTCACTTGGGATATTGAATTGGGGAATGGCGCAGACAGACATAGGCATGGGAAGGATGTAGGTAGCCACGGACCGTGCTATACATCAATGTTCACCCGTGGTGTTTTAACATTTTATGGCAGATAATTCTTTATCCCATGGGGCTGTCCTATGTATTATAGGATGTTTATCGGCATTGCTGGATTGCACCCACCAGAGTTCAGAAGTGCCTCCAACCAAGTTATGACAACCAGAAATATCTTCGGTGTGGTCACAAGTCCCCTGGGACATAAAATCACCCCCCAGTGGAGATAGATTGATGTGATATACACAGGAGAGAGGCAGACAGACAGAAAGACAGACAATCAGAACTGTTTCAAAGACAGAGAAGACATTAAAAATAAAATAAAAAAAATTCCTCCCACATCTCACCCTTGACCTGCCAGGAACACTAAAATAGCCTACTTTTTCTGGATTAAGGCAACACTTTACTTTGATTAAAATTACGTTGGCTGGCAGAAAGCCCTCTGTGAGCCCTCAGGCAGGTGAGATGCCTCTTTGAGCTTCCCATGGCCTTGTGGAATTCACTATGAGACCGTACAATTATGTGCAGGTCAGAGACCCCCAGCTTTCCATCACCTGGAATTCCATGGAAGGTATTTTATTATCAGTCATTACTTAAAAAGAATAAAACGTGGAGAGAAATTGGACAGTTTGACACAGTGTTTATTCTTAAATGCAAAATATATCTGAGGGATCATTTTACATCAGTAAATAAATAAACCATTCCTTGTTTTCAATGGTACATTGTATTACATGGATAGTCTACCTAAGTGGTCTCTATTTGTCGCTATTTAAATGATATAATAATATAAATGTGAATATGCATCTATGTTTATAGCTGCACAATTCACAATTGCCAAACTTTGGAACCAGCCAAGGTGTCCATCAACAGATGAATGGATCACAAAACTATGGGATATGTACACAATGGAATTTTATGCAGCCACAAAGAAGAACAAAATCACATCATTTGCAGGGAAATGGAGAGAACTAGAGAACATCATGCTAAGCGATATTAGTAAG
>PVJS01032544.1:0-22714 GCA_004027185.1 Glis glis | reverse complement strand
GGAGAGAGAGAGAGAGAGAGAGAGAGAGAGAGAGAGACAGGGAGACAGGGAGAGAGAGAGAGAGAGAGAGCTGAGGCTGGCCGCGAACCCCGATCCTCCGGTCTCCGCCTCCCAAAGTACTGGGATTACAAGCGTGCGCCACCACGCCCAGCTGAATCTGGTCTCTTTCTTCCTCCACTTTTCTTGTTCTGTTGTTGCAAAGAATTGCCTTATGGGCCGCGTTGCCTGGCCCTGCCCTCTGACGGGGGAGCCCTGAGCAGGTTCCTGATTTCAGCCACCTGGGGGAGGTGGGCCGCAGCCTTGGGGCACTACCACAGAAGGGAGCCTATGGGGTCAGGCCACAGAAGGGAGGGTCATCCTGTCTGGCTGGGGCCGAGTAGGACTCACTTCATTAACCCTCAGCACTGTGTAAACAGATTTAGGGGTGCTGTATTGGCAAAGAAAGTGGGGTGCTGCCAGTCAACCCAGCTTATTCCCCTTCTCTAAGATGAGGTCAGCGAGGGTGCTTTTTGCATTCTGTTTTCTTCTGACTTGATTTTGGTCCAGTGCTGTTGGAGCCCCTGCCCCATTCCAGGGCAAGCAGTGGGTCCCTCCCCCTGGGCCCTGAGAACCCAAAGGAGCCCCAGGACTGCTATATTGGATCAGACACAGTTGGGTAGAATTTGGTGATGCTGGGCTGGGGGGTGCTCAGGGTGCTCCTGCCCTGTGCTCCCTGCAGATAGAATCACACACGGGGTGTGTCAGCTGCGAATGAGACAGGTCCCCATCCGTAAGATGGGAATCCTCCTGGCTTGGAGGACTCTGGGTCTCTCTCCTGTATGGGCATGAGCAAGGCCCCGGTGGCTGCTCCTGGGACAGGGGACCCGCTGGCCCTGCCAGGACAGGGTCACACCTGCCTCTTTGTCCTTCTCCACTCCACCCCCCCAGGCCATCCGCTCTTTTCACCCGTGTGCGTGTACCCGTTTGCACCCGCACGAGCTTCTGGTTTTCAGAAGGCAGAGGACAGGTTGCAGAGAGACAGGAGGAGCCTGAGTGTAATTTTATTTCTGTGGTTCTCCTTTCAAGCTGTCATGGTAAATCTATTTTACCTGTCACTTTGTAAATCATTATGCAGGATTAAGCCTTTTACCAGCTTTTAAGGCTTCTGCAGCCGTGGACAACCCGCCTTGCCCCCTTCCTGACTTCCTCTTCCTGCCACCTGCCTTCTGAGCATCCAGCATTGCTCTGGGCTCATCCCTAGGGCACGTCCCCATGCACGTGGGAACCTGGGACACAGCATCCTGTCATTGAGTTTAGCTGCCCTGTTTCACAGATGGGAATGCAAGCCCGGGGGATGTGGGGGCTCAGGGGTCCCGTGCCTTAGATGTCCCATTTTTCGTGATGCCCCTGAAGTGTGTTGGGGGGGGCTGCTGAAAGTTTCACAGCCTGGGGTGCTGGAATTGAGGGGTGTCTTCATCCCCACACCAGAGCTGTGGCAGGATTGCTCAAGACCCCTGAGAGCTCCAGTTTGGACAGGGAGAAGTGATTGGAGCAGGAGAAGGCCCTCTGTCTGTCCCAGCCTCTGGGGCCAGGGGCCTACAGCGGCCTCGGGACATACACTGGGGTGACCAAGAGCTGGCGGTGGGGGTGCGATCGGAGGCGCCACACCGGTATGTAGGATCCCATTTATTTATTTCTCCAGAAGTCTGTGCCCTGCTCGGGAGAAGGCTTGGCGAGGCAAGAACAATGAAGCCATTCGCTGAGATGTCCCTGGTCGCAGAGAGTGGCCGGGGCTGCCAGGCCGCGAGCCAGCAGTGTGCAGTGGTGCGTTTCCCACCACTGGCCCATCTGGAGAGGCCCACGCAGAAACACAGAAAACAAAACGGTGCCCACCCACCAGGCTGCTGCTGTGGCGGGAGCCCAGGCTCTGGGTGCCCACCCTGAGGAGCCAGGGAGGCAGGTGCCCGGGGGCCAGACTGCCTGGCCTTTTATCTGGCTGACTTTTCTGGGGTGATCCATTGGCTTTGCCCAGGCCCAGGGCTTCCTTCCTGTTGCTGAGGGACTGGTACTGCCCTCACCTATCAATAGTGCCCTGGCCTTGGGGGCAGCGGGCACCAGCCCACTGCCACCTCTGCCCACCCAGCCTCCTGTGTTCTGAACCCTGGTTGATAGTCACTGGCTATAGTTTCAGGCCACCAGGAGATTGGTCCTCTGGAGCATCTCTGTGGGTCAGGGTCCTCGACAGAGAACCCCCACGGGGTGCTCATTCCCCCAGCCCTCTGCTTCCCCTGCCACAGACCTGCCATGTGTGACAACAGTCTGCTTATTTGCCTGTTCTAGACTCCAGAAGGCCAGAGCCATATGTCTTGTCTCTCGTAGCACAGGGGCCGTCAGAGCACAGGCTAAGGCGATGCTTCTTGAATGCAAGGATGGCCAAAAACAAAGTCCCAAGACCCTGACCCCGCGGAGTCTCGCCAAGCCAGAAACTAAGCCTTGACTACTTGGCAGAATAGGAAGGATCAGTACTGAGCGCACCAGAGAGACCGGCTTAGGTGAGAAAGGAGCATGCGCAGAGCCCTCGGGAAGGGCCTCCTGTTGGAGGGGCGTTTGGGGCAGCACCGAAGATGGAGAGACTCTGGCTGGAACAAGGAAGAAGCAGGGAGAGGGAAGGTAATTCTAGGAGGCTGAAGGACTTGAGCAAAGGATGGGAGGGGTGTGCGCAGGGTGCTTGGGGGCAGCGCAGCCAGCGCCTGTGTACTTTCGGGGAGTGACTGTGACTCCAGGGATGGCAGGACCCTAAGGGAAGGCAGGGTTTGGAGGGGACACTTACCCTACAGGGCTGGGGAGGGAGGGCTAAGCAGGGAGGGCTGGGACAGGGTGCGGTTTAGGAGATTAATCTGGTGGTGTGGAACCGCCAGGGTTGGAGGAGGAGATGGAGTGAGCTGGTTACACAGGTGAGCTGGTTGGTGCTCTCTGGACCAACCAGTGCTGTGCTGGATGGGAGGGTGGGACCAGGCCTAGGGGCTGCCCCCCCCCCCAGCCCCTCCATGCTGCAGGGAAAGAGGAGCAGAAGAAGGGGGATTCTCCTCTGGTCTGGGTGCAGGCTCAACTGACAGCTTCTGGGGTACCCTGGCCTGGGCCTCTGTCCTGAGCTGCCAGTTCTGTGGGGAGATTTAACAGCCCCACCTACCGTGCTGGAGGGAGGGCTGCCCTGGGGAGTAAATGAAGCACAGGAGGGGAGGTACTTTGTGGGCTGACACTGCCCCTGTGTCATCTGATTCTGGGAAATCCACGGCCACATGTCACCGTGTGTGACCGTTTCCTGGCTGTTGGCCTCCTTCAGTCCTCCGGATTGGAGGCGGCCCCGGGATCTAGGTTTGGTTACCCACAGGCCGTGCAGCCTTGGTCTGGTCACCTCCCTCCTCTAGGCCTTTGCTTTCTTCCTCTGCAAGTGCGTCCATCCCCATGAGAGCTGTCTTGCTGGTGTTCCATGCTAGGGGACCAGGCTGGGTGGCGGTCAGGGGTGTCCTCTGTGGGCAGGGCAATCACTGGCAAGCACCGTTGTCAGGACAGCCTTGCGACGCCAGCTTAGAAGCCGTGGGACCTCAGCCAAGAGGTTCCGGTGCGCTCCTCTCGGGCTCCAGCGACTTGAAGGGCCATTTGGGGCTACTTGTACTTCCTGGACCCTCTCTGGAGGCCCCTTATTAGTCTAGCCCGTAGCATGCCTGTATCAGAGCCTTGTCATCCCCAGTAAGTCTGGCACCAGGCCTGAGCGGTTAGTGACGCTTGGTGTGGACACCAGCTACAGAGGAGCCAGGTAGTTTGCTTTACTATAAGGAAGGGTTTGGATTTTGTTTTTTGTTTTGTTTTGTGTTTTAGAGCAGATTTTGCTTCTCTGATAAAAGGGCCTTTGAGAGAGCGAGGAGACAGAGCACCAGAAACAGCACCCCCAAAGCTGTTTTAATATAATGCAGGCAGTGGAGGGACTGAGCTACCAGCCAATAGGAGAGCGGCTACCAAACAGTGGAGGAAACTGAGGCTCACAGAGCAGAAGGGACTGTCCTGAAGCCACCCAGCAAGAAAGCCAACTGGCGGTGATTATCATTCCTGACCACTACTACGACCACATCCAGGAGCCTTCTTAGGTCCTCTGTATAGTGCCAAGCAGTTTTTATGCATCATCTCATTTAATTCTCCAGTGAACCCTAAGAGGGAGGGACAGTGTGTCTCCCCATTTGCAGACAGGCATAAAAGTAAGGCTGCAAAACTAGACTGTGTTGACGGCATGATTTGAACTCAGGCTTCGGGGCCGGGACCTTTCCCGCTGCACTCATGGCCTCTCCCATGCCTCTGGTCCTTGGCCCAGCCCATGAAGCAGTGGGAAGATGTCTTCCTCTTTCTAGGAGGTGTGGGTGCAAAAGACTTTCTGTATTGAGAGATAAAAGAGCCCGTTTGGGATGATTTTTATCAGCTTGAGCAAGTCAGCTTGGCTTACAGGAGGAAGCCAATTTGCATTTGGGGAGAGAAGCTGAATGCAGGGCCTCTGCGAGTGCTGGTAGATTTATAAATAAACAGTCGGTGAGGGCATTGTCTGTCCCCAGCCACACAATGCTGGGCTCCTATTAACACCGCAGCCCTGTTCCACACGTCACAGCTACCCTTTGGACAGAAAGGCCTGCTTGAGTAAGAGAAGGCCTTTGGGAATGCCAAGGAACCTGTCCTCCAACCTGGCGTCCTGTTCCCAGGCACAGGCGAGCTGGGTGAGTCCGGCTGCAGCCGGGCCTGTTTACCCAGGCTGCTGGCATAGCCCGCCCGGTGCAGATCACACCAGCGCTGTCATGGGGACGACTTGGGGCTGTGAGAGCTGGAGCTGGGCAGCCTCTGGTCTCCTTGTAACCCTGAGGGAGCTCTCAGGCCAGGTCCCCAGAGTCTGGAGTCAGCTGCCTGGTGGTTTCCAGTCTCCAGAGCTGACGGCCCGGGTTCAGACCCTCACACTGCCACCAGCAGGTTCTTTCTCTTCCTGGAGGCTTTGATCGTTGGCTGTGAAATGAGTACTACTTACTTTCCAGGTTATTTTGAGAACGAAGTGAGTCGAAGTCAACAATAGATGCTTCCAGCACGCAGGCCTGCCACCTGAGTGGGTGACTTTGGACACATCCAAGGCCTCCCTGGTTTCACTCCTCTTCAGAAAGTGGTGAGGCTGGATGCCAGTCAGAGGCATGGGACCCCTGGGCCAGAGGGGCTGCTCCTTCCCTTGGACCCGCCTGGGTTTATACCCCATGTCTTTCATCTGTGGGACCACAGACACCAAATGTCTCTTCTCAGCATGTCAGTTGTCACGGATGTAAAATAGGGACAATTGGGGTTGTTAAAATGGTGAAATATAATAACGTACGGCTAGTACTCTGCACAGAGCTGGCCCCGTGGTGGATACCCAATAAATAAATGATGTCAGTAATATTTATTTCAGGGAAAATCCTATTTTCAAGTCAACACTATTAAGTCAGATACTTTCCTGATTTAATTCCAGATAATACAAAATAACAGTAATAATCATAATGCCCGTAGTTAGAAGACCGCCCCTATGAGGCCTATTCCCTTGTCTTGCATCTGCCCAACAGGATCCTCATTTGGAGCTGACCCCACGTGCCTAACTTCGCCGGCTCTTTCCTGGAGTCCAGCTGGCCCCTCCGGTTAGATAAGGATGGCTTCGTCTTTCTTATCGGACTGCTCTGAGTGCAGACCCGTGGTTGCGCTTGTTGTCTCTTTGCAGCCGGCCCTCACCAAGGGCCTGGAACACACTAATGCTACCCTGAGAAGGGCGCCCTGGGTGCCTTTCCACCCAAAGACTCCCCAGACCCCCGCATTTCTGGGGTTCCCTGAGCCTTCCTCAGGCCGGTCCTCATCGTTCCAAGCCTGTCTCTGGTCCCCTCTTGGGGCTGCTTGGGGTCTGAATCTCAGCACTCTGCAGACAGTAGAGGTACCTAAGGTGCCTTAGGTGGTCATGGTGGCCTACAGATCCTTCTCCTTTTGGCGGTCGGGTCCCTGAGAGGCAGGTGTGGCCACTGGCCTCTAACACCCATTTTGTAGGGAAGGTAGTTGGGCAAAAGTTAGTAGTTATGTGCTTTGCGTATAAGAGGTGGGGCCAGAATTTGAACCCGGCTCCTGGCCTGACCTCAAGCTCTCGGCTTCCCACTGGCCCTGGTTCCTGGAATGTTCTTGGTGCAAGCTGACTTTGGAGGATAGGTCTGCTGGGGAGGGGAGGAGACCCGATAGACAAACATTTGCAGAGAGCCGGAAGTGAGAGGGCTTCACAGAACTTTTAGCGGGTGGGGGTGGAAGAGGTAACTCAGCCCTGAAACAACTGGCCATTTTCTTGAGTACTTCTCCACTCCAAGTGCTGCCTTCGGGATTGGATAGCAACTGGCTCATCCGGTCCTTCCATTCTCTTGGATGTGGGTAAGGGGCCTGCCGGGGGCCGCACCCTGCTAGGCTCCAGGGTCAGGATGGTGACCTGAACAGATAAGATCCCTGTGTGCTGGGAGCCCGAGGGAGAAGACAGGTTACTAAGCCCACCAGTGACACTCTACAGAATGAGTGCTCAGAAAGAAACAAAGAGGGCACTGGGTGGAAAATTCCAGGAGGTGGGTGTGGGGGCCTTTAGAGGAGGAGCACCTTGAGGTGACCAGGGTGGAGGAGGGGTTGCAGGCAGAGGGGACAGCATGTGGGAAGGCTGAGAAACTGGAAGGAGCCTTGGGCGGCAGGGGACAGCAGGCAAGGAACAAAATAGGTGAGGTGTCACCGCATATACCTTTCTCATATTACTTGTCCTTAGAGAGCCAGGAGCTGCCAGGCCTACTGTGGGTATGGGCCCAGGTGGGGACCTGGCCCATGGCTGCTGGTGGCTTCCATGTAGGGCTGGCTCCCTGCCCAGGCCAAGGGGCACATGACAGTGCCATCACTGGCTATTTCTGCCTCCCAACGGCCACCTCCATCTTTGAGGCATGAATGGGAGGCCTGGCCTAAGTTCTTGATCCGTCGCTGCCGGGGCTCATCCTCCCTGAGACCACCAGCAGGCTTGGGCAGTCCTGCAGTCTCGGAGGGAGGAGGGAGCCGGAGGAGGAGGCCGAGGGGGGCACGGACTGTGCCAGGGGGGTCTCCTGATAAGCGCAGGTACTCCGGCCCAGGTCACCCTGGCCCTGCATCCTTCATTTATTTACTCTGGTCTTTGTTCATGCCCTGGTCGCAAACTGCCTGGGATAAAATGTGAAGAACTCAAGATGATAATGAAATCAATTGGACTGTTTCCCCAGTAATTCTAGAGACTGATGCATCATTAATGTTGGTAATACAGTGCCTGTCAGATCACAAACTTCTCAATAAATGTGCAGCTGGCAAGCTCTGATAGAAATTGGAGGCACGCGGAGAATGAGATTTGGGGCCTTTGATATATGGGGTGTCAGCGGCGCGGTGAAGTTTTTATCAATTTCTGTCACTTTGGGCTTTTGTGCTCACTACATATGTGGTCTTCCTGGCACCTCTCTGCGGGCGGCTCCCTTGCTAACTGCCCAACCCAGATGATGCGAAGAAGAGGAGCTACCGGAGGGGCCTGGGCGTCCTTCTGGAACCTTCTCTGGGGCCTCATTACCAGGAGCTTCTCAGGCCATCATGCCAGGAAGAGCCAGAGGCCTTTGGGCCTGACCCCACCGTCACTCAGCCACTCCACACACATTGAGTGGCTCCCTGCCGGGTTCAAGACACGACTGGGCCCTGTCCTTGGGGACCCCAGGTTCCTGATGGAAGCCTAGGGCTTGGGAGCATGGGGATGGTCAAATGGTCATTCCTACCTAAGGGACCAGGGTCAGAGGAAGATAGACAAAGAGTCAGGGCTAGTGTGGCAGTGTCCACGGACAGACCAGGGGGAGGCCTTTCAGGTGGGGGAGCCGTGTGGGCCCAGGCCTGGGACCCGGGTGCATCCTGGAGCTCATGGGGAGCAAGGAGTGGCCCTGGAGAGAAGGCTCTGGGGAGCAGCGTGGCGTGGCAGTTGGTGTATGCACTCCAGAGCCGCCCTGCTGGCCCTGAGTCCCAGCCCCCGTGCTTACTAACCTGGCAACCGTGGGCAGGCACCCCAGCAGCCCTGTACCCCCTTTCCTAGCTCTTCTGTGTAAGAACAGAAGGACCAGCTCTGAGAGGGCTCTTGTGGACACAAATGAACAGATATTTGTACGATATCCAAACTCCTACAGCTGGTCAGAGCAGAGCTGGATGCCAGCCCAGGTGCCCCCAAACCTGCTTCCATAACTGCTGCTGAGGCTCGGGTCGCAGTGACCTCCGGCGTCTGTGAGGAAGGGGGCCAGCACCCTGTAGAGGCCCGGCCCGTGAGGCCACGGTGCTCGGCAAGGATGTTCCTCGGTAGTGGTGGGAGGTGGGCCAGGGAGAAGCTCGGGCTCCACCTGTCTGTAGCTGGAGAAGCCCTGAGCTGGGGACCGCAGCGTGGCTCCTGTCGACTTGCTGGGGCTCCTGGGGTTGGCTGGAGAAGGTGGCAGTGAGTGGCAGAGGAGCCACTTGGGAACCCAGAGGCGGGTGGGATTTGAGCAGCAGCCTCTGGAGCACAATGTCTGGAAACCAGAGTTGGAGGACCCTGAGCTGTGGGGGGACCAGGGGTGGGGGACACGCTCCCAGGCAGCCGTAGTGCTGCTGGCCTGCTGGGCCGGGGAGTTGAGTGCTGGGGGCCAGTGCTCCTGGGGGCCCTCTGGGCACAGGGTTCCCAGGCCATGTAGATGGATGCTCATGGTCCTCCCCCGCTGCCATTGGGGTGCTCCTCCCTGTGGAGCCCCAGGATTTACTCCAGGCTGGCACTGTATCTGCGCTTGCTTTTAAAGGAGGGCAGCCTACAAGGCCCCCTGGGGCCTCAGGAAAGAGGAAGGATGTGCTTAGACGGGTGAGGAAGACTAAGGCCCTGCTCCGCTCCGCACTGCCAGCAGGGAGAGGTGGCCTGGGCTCCCTCGGGCCTCCCTGGGCCTCCCTCCTGTTGCTGAGCTTGGGGACCAGCGCTTGTCCTGCAGCTCCCAGGTGGTATGCCTGGGAGACTCTCTCCATGGCCCCCAGGGCTTGAGCTTGGAGCGTGCCGACCCCCCCCCCCCAGCTCAGGCCTGAGAGCAGGGTGGGCGAGTGCAGAGAGAAGCTTCAGGTGCAGTGGCTGAGGGTGCATTGGGAGGAGCAGCACCCCCCCACCCCATCATGTTGGCGGGCTAGAGTACCTACCCCATGTGGCCCCATCACTATTGCCCATGTAACCTGAACAAGTCTCCGGCCCCTCTTGAGTGGCACCAGAGGTTACCGTGCCCACCTGGTTGGGCTGTGCTGGGCCTCTGATGCTTAGGACACTTCCAACCTTGTGCCAGGCGCTGGGGGACTGGTCCTAGCCTAACCCAGGAGCTCAGAGCCTCACTAAGGATCAAGACAGGCCAGGACCTTCCCGAAGCGAAGCGAAAGGCCCTAGTGGGTGGAGACAAGAACCCTGCTGAGGGCAGTCCCTAAGGGACAGACTTAGGTCAGCCTGCTGTGGAAAGGCATTCAGGGAGGGCTCCCCAGAGGAGGTGACCTTTGATTTTCATCCCAAAGGATGAGTCAGGGCATGCTCAGAAGAAACCGGGAAGGGGAGGGTATCAAGCCTGGACAGGGCAGGGAGCTCCCCAGGGGCCTGAATACCTCCCCAGGGGCCTGCAATGCCCACCATGCCTCAGAGTGCAGAATCAGCAAGCGAAGGTTCTGGGGTGAGGAGTGCTGTCAGCAGATCTGATTTGGGGGCGATCGCTGCCGTGGCTGTTGGAAGGATGTTCTTACAGATCCCGTGAGCCCTGATGTGGCCCAGGAGAGAAGGCATGGGGGGCCGACGACCGGCCGGGGCTGGCACGGGAGAGGGGACAGCAGTGCTGCAAGCGTCACGTGGCTGGGGTGCGTGGATGGCGGTCGTGAAGGCTGTGATGTCCCGAGGGAGTGAATGCCGCGGAAGTGTCTTTGGCCCCTGGGACTCCTCTGCACACACAACCCCGGGGGTGCTGATTTAGCAGCCTGGCTGAGAGCTGCAGGACTGAGGAGAAGCACTGAGGCTGGGCCTGGAGGGGTCCCTGGAGGACGAGGACGGGAGCCCCTGAAGAGAAGGGGTGGAGCCGGCTGGGGACTGTGGACTCTCACAGAGGGGCTGCTGGGTGTGGACCTGACTGGCGCTCTCCCCACGGGGACAGGGACGTCCTGCAGGCATTTGCATGCCCCTTCCTGTGCAGCCCTGTGCTGCAGGGTGGGAGGGCCAGGTCTCAGCCCTAGGGAGCTGCTGACTGTCTCCTGGAGAGGGGTGCACGGTGCAGGCCGAAGGCTCTGCTGGAGAGGAGGACGCTGAGGGAATTCGCAGGCCAGGGAGTGAGGGAAGGGTGTGAGAGGCAGTGGGAACGGCATGGCTGGAGGCACAGACTCGGGGGACAGTGTCAGAGGGGTGTGGCTCCTGCAGCCAGGCCAGCTGCATGGACTTTGTCCCTGTTGAGGTAGCAAGTCAGAGAAGGAAGGCCAGGGCTCACACGTCCTGCGAGGTGAGGTCCTCACACCGTGGACCTTTGGATGGGGAAGGTCAGGCTGGCTGGGTACTTCCTGCCCAAGGAGGGTGACCGCCATATGCCATCCACACACATGAGAGCCGGGGTCAGGGAGGGCCTGTTTGCCCAGAGGGAGGGGTACTCTAGTCACCTGCCACTTGGGTGCTAAAGTCCACCTGGGTGAACCAGGCCGGGGGGTGGGGGGCTGATGACGCTGCCCTGGCACGGGTGCTCTGACACCTGGCACCGAGACAGCTGCAGGGCCCAGGGCCGGCACTGTTTCTCAGATCCCCCTGCCCCAAACATACACACAGATGCTCTGTCAGTCCTCCACACCAAGCATGTGAGGTGAACACAGCCCAGCAGGGTAGATGAGGACCAGAGAGGGGAAAGGGCCTTCCCCAGGTCACACAGCAAGGTGGACTTCCGCTTGGCCCCCAGCCTCTGCATGCCACTGCAGCACCCGAGGCTTGAGGACGAGCGCACTGGGCCCCTGCATGGCTCGAGACCTGGCCATCTTCTCCGTACCTCCTGCCACAGGAGAAGCTGGCAAAATAAACTCTGCCCACACCAAGTCTCCAGCCTGTTCCATTTTCCTTAACCTCCCTTCACCTAAAACCAGCTCACGGCGACAAGCCCAGAAAGCCCTGGTCCTCGCCTGCACGGGGCCAGGCCTCCCCCACCTGAGCAGAGGCGTGTCGGGGGGCCGTGGGTTGTAGCGAAGTCCCTGAGCCCCTCTGACAGAGGCAGAAATCCCAGCTCTGGAAATGTGTAAACACAGTTATTTTTAGCCTCCGAGGGCTGTGGGTGCAGCGGCGTGACCCGAATTTGGCTCAGCCCCTTGTCCTGCCGCTCCCAGGAGAAGAGGCCCGCCCTGCCCCTGCTCCCCTCCATCGGTCCCCCTGGGCAGGCCCAGTGTGTTCCCGGACCCACTAAGAAAAGGAACCTGGCTAGAGCCGGGAGGGGGTTGGGTCTCGCGAGGGTGCCCAGGGCCCAGAGCCGAGGCTGAGGCCGGCTCACAGGAACAGGATGTGGTTTGCAGACAGGCGACATTTCAAGTTGCAAGAGAAATACTGGAGCTGCACGATTTCATGATGTTTCCATGGCTCCTAATTCCCTACTCCTTGTGCCCTCCCTGGTCAGGCCGGGGCCTAGGTCAGGGGGGCTCCTGGGAAGGAACCCCAGCCTAAGTGGCAGGAGTTTGCGCTTGCTGCTGCTCTGTATCGTGGGCTCTCAGGAGTGTGTGGCCCCTCTCAGGGTCTCAGTGCCCGCTCCACGAAGCAGAAAAATTCCCAGGCTGGCTGGCAGGGGGTAGGCTGGGACCTGATAAGATCATGGATAGTCACTCATTCATTCAACAAACATGGAGCATCGGTTTTGTACCAGCTGCTGGTCTCAGCCCTATGAAGCAGGAAACCAGCCTAACAAGGTCCACATCCTCTTGGGGCAAATATCACTGGGCAGGGTCAGGGGGTGGGAGCATCGAGGGTCAGAATGAGCGTATCCATGAACAATAATCAGCTTGCAAGATGTGCAATACACATCTAATATTGAGTGTTACGTTACAGAGTGACCGGGGTGTGGTGTGGTGTGTATTTTAAACAGGAACGACCAGGAAGGACCTCCTGAGAAACTTAAAACAGAGCCAGCCACCATGGGGGAGAGGAGATGGCAAGAGAAACAGCTAGTGCAAAGGCCCTGGGGCAGGAATAGACTCAGCGTCTGAGGACAGCAGAGATAATGCTAGCGGGGGACAGCGGCGGAGGGGAAGAAGGCAGTGCACACTGGGCAGGCGCCAGAGGCACAGCGGGGCCATGGGGATGCAAGCTGGGGTGGTAAACAGGAAAAGCTTTACGGCTGCGAGGAAAAGAAGGGAAGCGAGAGCGGGAGCCAGTGAGGGCCGTCGCCCTTGTCTGAGCAAAGGAGCTGGAGAAGTGGTCGACGAGCACACGGGGAGGGTGCGTCATGGAAGTGACAGATGGCTCTGGCCTGACTTTTGGGTCTAACGCCAGGTTGCTGGGGGCCAAGGGGTGGCAGAGAGCGGGCAAGGGGCAATGCCAGCCGGGACATGCAGGTTTGCGATGACTGCAGACATCTGTGCAGGGAGAGGAGTCCCGATCTGGGGCTGGCATGGCCCTGCTCCTGGGGTGCTCTGCCAGCCTCCAGCCAGGCCGTGTGGGCAGCAGCTTCCCTCGGGCCTGGCCTGGGGATATGTCCCCACACATCACAGACAAGGGCCTTCCGGTGTCCTGGCTTGGAGGTGGGCGTGGGGGCCGCCAGGGCCTGTAGCCTGGTGCAGAGGGGCAGAGCCTGGACCTGGGTGGCTCAGAGGGCACCCTGCCACAGGATGCTGGGCCCGAGCCCTGGGTGTCACTGCGAGCCCCGTTCCCAGCAGGACTGACCTCTTACAGTGAAGTAGCCGCTGCCCCTCATGTGCCTAGACTGGGATCTAAGACCAGAAGGAGCAGCGACAGGTTTGAGGATTCTTCACAGCAGACCTAATTTCCCCACATTCGGCACTAGCCGGCATCATGACCCTGAACATGTTCCCTCACCTCTCATGGCCTCGGAATTTCCACCTGAGACCCCAGGATGGAGCGGGAGGTCCTCAGGGGCCATGGTGTGGGTGAAGGCGGAGAGGGCAGGCTGCATACAAGGTGCCCTGCCGGGCCCCGGGGGAGCAGGTGAGCCTGGCATAGGGGCCACACACAGGTCGGTCAGCAGAAGGCCAGTGGGCCGCGGGCTGCCTGCGGAGGGATGGGGAGCGGCCTGCCACTCAGCCATAAGGCCTTGAGAAAACCACTTGGCTTGCTAAAGCCCCAGTTTTGCCATCTGCAAAATGGGGGTGAAGGTCGCCGTGCAGCCAGCTCAGCACCTGGTCATAGAACGTCCTTGGTTTCTGATGGCCGCCTCTCTCCCTTCTCTGCTTCACAGCTGGAATGCAGATTTCCGGGAGGGCTCTTTTTGCTGTTGGGGCTGACCTGGAGACTGTGAACCTCACTGTGGCCTTGGGGGCTGGCCTGCTGGATGCGCCCTGAGCGTCCACCCTAGGTCTGGCTAACCAGGCGGCAGTAATGGGGTGCTAACCAGGGACCGTGATGAGCTTCTGAAGTCTTGCTAGAGTTGATGGGCTTTGCCTTCCTATCAGCACTGCTGTGGTGGCTGTTGTGTTGTTGTTGTGGTGTGTGTGTGTGTGTGTGTGTGTGTGTGTGTGTGTGTTTTAACTGCTTTGGGTTTAGAGCTGTGGTGGAAAGTGAAGAAAATAGCAGATGCTGTATCCAATTGCCACCAAACTGTCTCAAAATGCTATAAATATTTTCTAAAAAGACGAGCTTTCCCCAGCCCGATGTGTTAGTTATCTCTTCCCTGCGAAGCTGATTCCTGAAAATTAAGACAAATAACCTCTTAAATCACAGTTGTTAACCTCAGGTGTAAAAACTGTTACCGTGCCAGCCGTGGGTCAGGGTGACTCTGCTCTCAGCGACTCCGTGTGGCACAGGTGTGGGTAGCGTCAGCAGAGAGGGGAGACCTTGTGCTCAGTCAGGAGGCCCTGTCGCAAGCCTGTGACCTCAGGCCAGTGGGCCCCCCTCTGAGTCTTCTCTGTTACCTGTGTGTGAAACAGAGAGCTGTTACCTGCTGCCCCTCGGATCCTGAGAGCATCCTTGAGCCAGCCTGGTGCCCCTCAAAGGTACACAAGAGACTGTGTCAGTGGCCCATGTGCTTTGTTAATCAGGACTGAGAAATCCCCTCTGTCCCCAGGCCCCTCCGTCCCTCTGTCTGTGTCAAGGAGGGAGCTGAGCCGGTGAGGCGCGGAGCCTCCAGCAGGCTGCAGTGCACAGCTAAGGCTGTTGTGCATTCTCCTTGCATTTCTTTTTACGTTTAACTTGTATTCGTGGTGAGTGAAACTAATTTTGTTTTTACAGTAGTATTATAAAGTTTAAAAAATGTATTTAAACAAAAGTTGTGAGTTGATTTCAAGAAAAATACTGAGTTGATGGCAATCTCGGTGACAGGAGGAACCTGATCGATTCCAAGAAGATGGCGGGGCAGTGCGAGGACTCTGCAACCAGTCCCAGCACCCTTTCCCTTGGGGAGCATAGCTCTTCATCCCTGGGAGCATTGGGAGGGGCTACTGGAAGGACATTTTGGTGAATCATCTTCAACATGGAAGGGCTGCAGAAACCGCTGTCCCAGGGTCCAGATCGAGGGAAACACTCTCCTGGGGTGTTGCAGCCAAGAACCCTGGAGGATCTGCAGCAATACCAGATCCCATCCCCCAGACCTCTGTGCGTCTCCACTGACATTCTTAAACCAAATACTGCAAGTATTGTTCCATGTTCTGTCTGAGAGTGACAGCCTGAAGTATCCTAAGGGAAAGTATTCCTGAGGCCACATTGGAAGCTCTTCCTGGAGCTCCGTAAGGGAGCGAGGATCGATTGGTAATGCCTACCACGGGAATGGGAAGGGAGCTTGGTGGTGCATGTGCCTTTATTTGTTGCTCAGGAGCTCCTCCAAGCCTGAGCTGGGGCCTGTGTGTTGCACCACCAGTGCTGGGCACGGTGATCGGAGAGTGATTGGTGGGAGCCCAGAAGGTCCCATTGGGACTTAGAGGTGCTCCTTGGTGGCCCTTGCCCATTATGTAGGGGATGTCCCCCATTGCATCACAGACCCCAGAGAAATAGCACTCAGCCCTGTCTTTGAAAGTTCACGCTCTGCCCACACTCACTCTCCACTGTGGCCAGGCAAGGACATGTGATGACCAGTCTCAAGAAAGTGACTGTGCAGCCAAAAGAAGAGCCCAAGAGGGACGACTGATGGCAGGGATGTGGGGAGGTGGCTTGGGCCCTGCTTTGCAGGAACTGCTACCTCACAGATGCAGGTGGCTGAGCGCCCTAAATTTCCTAGGACAATCCTGGTATCAGACCATATAGTTGTTCTCGAGTATCCCACTGGAGCAGGCATTGGGCTCTGGTTTGGAAATCCTGGCTGGTGTAGGTACAGCCATCAGCATTGAGCCCTTTCGTCACTGCCCTCGGTGCTGAACAGCCCCGCCTGCCCCCATTTTACAGGTGAGGAAGTAGAGGCCCAGAGCTGGCAAGTAACTTGTCTGATGTAAATGCAAAGACCTGGCCTGAAACCATGACACCTATCTCCTGACAGCTTTACCTTCTCAAAGATAGCTCAAAAGATGTTATGCAGCCGGCCTTGGTGGTGCATGCTGGTAATGCCAGAACTTGGGAGGTTGAGACAGGAGGATCACAGGTTTGAGGCCAGCCTCAGCAATGTAGTGAGGCTCTCAACAACCTAACAAGACCCTGTTTCAAAACAAAAACTAAAAAGTGCTGAGGATGTAGGGGTGTAACTTGGAGGTAAAACACCCCTGGGTTTAATCCCCAGTAAAAAACACACACACACACACACAAACACACACACACACACACACACACACACACACACACACGCACACACACACACAGAGTTATGCATCCTGGTATTTAAATTTCATTTATTTTTTCATTCATTCAGAGTCTCTACAGCCTAGTGGGTGAGATCTCTGGAGCCAAACGGCCTGGTTTGCATTTCACCACTTCCTGGCCATGTGACTTCGGACAACTTCCTTTAATCTCTCGGTGCCTCAGTTTCCTCATCGATAAATGCCACATAGGGCTGTTGGGGTCCCAGGACTCACAGTGCCTGGCTCATGGTGGGGGTCTGGTGGCCCCAGGCAGACTGCAGAGGTGGCCTGCAGGAGCAGCTCTCGGTCCGGTGAGCGGGAGGGGTGTGCACACCCAGAAGGAGCTCAGGTGGACAGTTGTGGGCAGAGGTACCGGCCCCATGGGGTGGTGGGAGGAGGGACAGCACCTACCAGTGCTGAGCCAGGCGTGGTGCCGCACGCTCGTAATCCCAGTACTTGGGAGGCTGAGACAGGAGGATCTGGGTTTGCAGCCAGCCTCAGCTACTTAGGCCCTCTGCAACCTAGTGAGACCGTTTCAAAAAAAGAATAAAAAAATAGGGCTGGGGGTGTAGCTCAGAGGTAGAATGCCCCTGGGTTCAATCCCCAGTTCCACCAAAAAAAAAAATAAAAGAAAGGTCCGTCCTGTGGAGGGAGGCTACTTGGAGCAGGACTTTGCGGGGACAGGGAGGCACTGGCAGAGGCAGAAAATGGTGTGACCCAGATCCACCCCAAGAGGCTGCCTCACCCTCACACGTAGCAACAGCTCAGGCCTCCCCGAACGGTGTCCGGGCTACCCCTCGCTGCCCTGGCAGCCAAGGCTCTAGGCTCCGCCGAGCAGGGTGGAGGTGAGGCTGAGAAGAGGAAGGCCAAACTGGTCTGTCCCGAGGGCAGGCACAGAGAGTCCTGTCTGAGACCTTGGCCCAGGGGAACGGTCCGCTTATCATCCGGGGAGCCAGCTCCCCAGTCTGTCGGCCTGCCTGTCTCTCCTCCCCGCATCTGTGTATATAGTGTAAACAGCCCCCTAGTCACCATGGATCGGCTCCCCCGCTGGTGTTGACACCCCCGGCCCTCACAGAGACCCATTTATTCTGCTGCTGGGGCACAGGGCCCAGTTTTAATCATCCCTGCTCCACCATGAAATACAGATGGTTGTATTGTTAATAGTCATAATTAATCAGCACCCCTGAGGATCTTTTACCCAGGTAGCAGGTCCTCAGCCCCAGAGGTCCCCTTCCAATTCCCACTTCACAGACAGGGGAAGTGAGGCTGGGGGAAGGGAGGTGCGGGCCCCAGGCTCAGATGCTGTGTCTGGTGACAGCCTACAGCATTCCTGTGCAGACACGGACTGTCTGCTCCCCAGGCTCCTGGGTGCTGGTCGCCGGGGTGGGAGGGCAGTGCTCAGTGTGGGGGTGTACTCAGGCGTCTCAGATGAGCGAGGAGGAAGGAAGGCAGAGTGGGGAAGAGAGGCCGGAGGGAGGCAGGGCCTAGTGGACTGGCAGGACGAGGGGCCTGGTTGGGTCTGAGGGTGGGGAGGTGGCCCTAGTAGGAGGCAGACCAAGCACCAGCATCCTTCCCCCACCCCCCGCCACACACACAAGGACCAGGGCCTGATGCCTGCCTCTGGCCTCTGCTCCACTAAGTGCTGCGTCCCAGGAACAGTGATTTAAATGCTTGCGGCAGGCGGCTTCCTGATTTATGGGGCCGTGGTGGACAAGCCTGACTGCATCCGCACAACAGTGGCGCCTTGCACAGGTCTGCAGGTGGCCGTGGCCCACCTGCCCCCCTGCCCATCTCCTGGGCTCAGTCCCCACCAGGACCCCGTGTGTGCATGCATGTGTGTGTGCGTTGCCCCGGAGCCCACGCCTGGGTGGGCACGCAGGGGACTATGTGTTGTGTGCACCAGAGGCCGTTCACATCCCTGCTTAGCAGCCCAGAAGCCACGTCAGCCCGGAGCACAGGTGTGTGCTGCTCTTGGCCTGAGTGCAGATGATCACAGGTATGCCCAGGTGCACGCATATGTGTGCTTGCTGGTGTCTGCAGGCGTCTGCATGCCTGCGTGTATGCCCTGTGTGAGGACGCACACATGTGCATGCACATGCGTGTGCGTGTGCGTGTGTGTGTGTGTGTGTGTGTGGTGTCCAGTGTGACCCAGATGCCCCAGCCTGATCATAGGCTCATCGCTAAGACTCTACCGTTGGAGTGAGGGAAGGTGACTTAGTCTATCCTCAGAGTACCTCCGCCTCTTCCTTGGACAGATGCTGTAGGAGAGGAGGGTCCTCCAGCCCCGGCAACCTCCATTTTTCTCGGCCCCATATCCCAGGAGAACCCAGTCCCAAGGCAGCACATCAGGGCACAAGCCCCAGCTTTGTCGGTAGCACATGCCGTGGCAGTTCCTTCTGCATCTCCCATCCTCAGGGTCTTCCCACCTGCAAATAGATTTACGACCCCATGGGATTACAGTGAAGATTGAAGTGGAGCATAAACCACTAGTTAGGTCAGCAGGCCTCAGTTTCCCCATCTATGAGAGGTAACAACGGCCCCACTGCTGTCTGATAGGACTGTTTGAGGATCAGGTGAGAAAAGGGCTCAGTGAAGGTGGCAGGGTGGTGCTCACAGCTCCTGCTGCAGCTCTGAGCACAGGAGATGAGGGGCACTGGGGACTTCGTGGGAGACACGTGGCCCCGGGTCAGACTGTATCCCCACACATGGCTTTGGGACTTGGGCAGGCTACCTCATCTCCTCTGAACCTCCGTGAAGCTGAGCGCTGTAATGGTAGTCTGTACCTCGTGGTGCACAGGAAGGAAGGATTCAGGAGAAAAGTGTGCGGGCGCGAAGCAACCACTCAAATCCGCGGCGTTCTTACTCTTACTGCCAGCCTGCTGCTCCCAGGTGGCCGCTGGGTCCAGGCGCACAGGTGAATACATGGAGAATGGCGTACTGCCGTCACGTTAGGGTGCCTGTGTGCAAGGTGCCACCTGTGCTTCGAGACTCCATGCGCATCGGTCCTGCCCAAGGAGAATCCAAGCCCCTCTTCAGGGCAGCTCCAGGTCCAGGGGCTGTGGTGACGCCGGCAGCCCAGCCTGCAGGATGGCACCTGGGGAAGGGGCTGGCTGGTTCTGATCTCTGCTGACCGCACAGGGACCAGCGCTTGGCAGCACCCAGCCAAGGTTGCCTTTACCCTCTCCTCGTATCACATGGCAGCTTGCCTTGAGGCCCTGAGAGGAGGTGGGGTGAGGGGTGATGTCTCACCTGAGCCAGGTGTGGGCTGCAGATCCCACTTCCAGCCCAGCAGGCTGCTGACCCAGGCACTGTCCCCTGCTGGCCGCAGACAGAGCCCGTGAGCAAGCCAAGTGGCTCCCAGTCTGTGCCCACTTGGTGCCAGCTGCTGAGGTCCAGGAAAGGATGCAAAGTCCCCATCCTGGCAGGGGTTTTGCTGAAGAACTGGGCCCCTGGCACCTGGGCCAGGGCAGGGGGTAGACAGCTCACAGATGCAGCCGGGCTACAGCAAGTTGGAGGTCATGGGGCCACTGCGGGCACAGGTGGGCAGGCCAGGCTGGAGCCAGACCTCAAAGGACAAACAGGACCGAGCCCGCTGGAAGGGACAGCACTTCAGAAGGGCACAAGTGTGTGGGCAAAGTTTGGAGTCCTTCCCAGGAAAAGGCGTACCCTCTCCCATAAGACATCTGGGCTGCTCTGGCTCAGACGGCCTCGGCTTTGGGTGACCGTGGCTGTGGGGTGAAGCAGATGGCCAGCGGGGGCTGGAGGGGGTGCCCTCGGGCCTGCGCCAAAGGAGGCCAAGTGGCCCACACAGGCCAGAGCCGGAGACCTTGGCACCGGCCACGCGGAGCTCTCGACTCGAAAGTTAATGATTCATTTGTGGCCAATTTCTGCTGGCGTTTGCCTGGAAATTCCCAAGCCTGCCCCTTCTCTCAGCTTGGGGAGCTCTAAGAATACAGTCTCATTTACGCTTGGCTGAGAACATCTTACCCACTATCCAGGAGATGGTTTTTAAAATTATAGCGGGAGCTATGCAGGTTAGCCAAGAGGAGGAACTGATTTTGGCTGGCAAGCTGGGAGGTGGGGGGATGGTTGGTTGGAGTATAGTTAAATTAGAGGCCCCCTCTGACCCTAGTACTGATGAAAGGAACCCCATATACATTCGTGGTGTCCCCCATTTAGTTCAGAACAGTGACCAGAATTCAGTCTAGTGTACTATGTAAAGTGCAGTGGTTACAGAGGGTGAACTGGAGCTGGACCTAGAGCAGGACCTGACTGGTAGGGAAAGCAATAGCATATGCAAAGACCCTGGGGCACAACAGTTCAGAGGAGGTTGAGCAATTGTAGTATGGCTGAGTATGGAGGATGGGAGACAGCTCATGAGTGAAGGACTCGGAGGGCTTGGGAATTTGGCAGTGGATGTGCGGGTGGTGGGGAGTCAGGGCTGGCACCTAAGTAGGGATGGTGGTGTTTGACTTGAGTTATAGGGTCATTTGCCCATATGGGTTTTGATTCTGCTGGTCAGCAGGCCTTCCTGGACAGTCTGCTCCATGCTAGCTTGTGCCCGAGCTCTGCCCGGGGCCCTGCACCTGTGTGGAATCTAGCTTAGAGAGGAGTCACGTGTCACAATACAGGTGGGGGTGATGAGGATTGAGGGGAGCCGTGAGCCCTTGGCGTGAGCTCGGGTCTGCGGGAGGCAGGTGGATGGCATCACCCATCCCAGGGTGAGCATAGCAGAGGCTTGGGGGTCGGCTTCAGGAACTCAGTGTTCCTGGCAGGCCCTGTAGACAGACAGCCCGGAGATGGCCCCGTCCCATCAGAGCCGCTGGCCCTACTGAGCCCAAGTGTGTATCTGTCACTGCGCAGATGAGCAGGGTGAGGCCCAGGCAGGGGAGATTGATGGCAGAGCCTGGGCAGAACTCAGGGCCCTGACTCCCAGCCCTGGCTCGATGCACCCTGTCCCTCAGGTGTTCATTCCTGCGGTTCTCTGGACATTCTCCCAGACCCAGGCAAACGGAGCTGCCCACGGTGTCTGGGAGTTTGGGGAGGGGGCTCCTTGGTATCGTTCACAGCTCTGCAGATTTCCTTGACAGTCCTGGCATTGGTAAACAACTGCTCTTCCCAGAATGTTTCGTGTGACAGCAGCTTTCTCTGGAGAGGGTGCTATCCACACTTGGCAGGGCCTCTCCAGCTCCCAGCTTGGGCTTTGAGCAAGTGAGTGTTTCTAAGAGGCATTCAGGGATGTAGAGGCCACCGGTGTGCCGGGGCAGGGGCAGGGGCAGGGACCAGCCTAACCTCTTTCTTCGCAGCCGCCCCACTGGCCACGGAGCCTCAAATGGCCCTGGGTGCAGACAGTCCCTGAGTGGCAAGGCAGTGTGGTGTCAGGTGTCCGCTGGCTCCTGCAGCCTGGTGCCTGGGTCCCTGGCACGCTGAGCAACAGGAGGGAGCCTGTCTCCCCAGGGCAGCTCTGCCAGGCCTGTCTGTGGCCCAGGACAGGGGTGACTTGGCTCTGCAGCCTCTGGGGCCTACGTCATGCTCGCTGGCTTAGGTGTCCTGAGTCAAAGCCAGGAAATGGATCTGCTGTGCGGGGGTGGAGGTGCCGCTGCCCCGGGCAGCTGGGGGTGAACCCCGACCTGCTGCCTGTCTACACCTGGGGGTGCTGGCCTCTTGCGGCCTTCCCCTGGCTTGGCCTGGATTTGACCGTTGCGTAGAGGAGAGGCTGAGGTCGCAACCTGCTCAGTGTGCCCGGTCTCCCATCCACTTGGCTGGGAGCTGCCAGTCAAGATGGCAGGCTGTTGACAGAAGGGGCCTTGGATCCATTCACAGCTGTACCATCCCCATCCCTGTTGCTGGGCCCTGGCCCAGGCTCTTCCCCTTAGAATGCCATTCCCGATTTACCCTCTGGGCAATGTTCTGCTCTCTGTCCAAGAATGTACCCAAAATTACTTCTTTGGTGAAGTCTTCCTTAACAACCGTTCCTCTGGCTGAAGCTGTGCCCTTTCCTCCCAGCGCCTCTCCATGGACCTCTGCAAACGGCTCTATCACAATGTAATATAATCACGTTTCCTTGCAAAGAGCTCCCCCATTAGCCTGCCTGAGGGCCGGGAGGCTTGTTTATCTGTGCATCCCGCAGGCCTGATATATAGTAGGTGCCTAATAAAAGCAGGTTGGATTTAATTAAGGTGGTTGCTGAAGGCGGTGTTGGAGTCTCCTTTTGTTAATGATGTGGGGAAGAGGAGAGGCCGGAGTTGGCTAGCGGAGAGTCTGACCCCCCTGCCCTCTCCCGAGGGTAATCACTGCAGGGGGCTGGGTGGCCCCCACCCCACTTCCATCCAGCCACTGCCTACCCTGCTGGCAGGAGCCTGCTCCCCGATTGCCCGAGTGATCTGTCTCCAGAAAACACCCCAGTGGAAACTGCATGAATGATTGATAAGAGCTGAGAGCTGTTTAATTTTTTCCCCCTGTTTAATGGCTATCAATAATTTAATACGCTCTCTGTATGTTTTTAAGAAATAGCACCCATTTTGCCGTCTCCGGTTTAGCGGGCTAAATGATTTAAGTGTTGGAGATGTGCTTGGAGGGTGGAGGTTGAGCGAGTAGGAGATATCTGGAGGCTGGGGGGGTGGGTTCAGAGTGAGCCACAGCATGTTGGCATGGGTGTGTGTGTGTGTGTGTGTGTGTGTGTGTGTGTGTG
>PVJS01032543.1:0-22715 GCA_004027185.1 Glis glis | reverse complement strand
TGCTTTATTTTTGAAACCGGGTCTCACGAAGTTGCAGAGGGCCTCACTAGGTAGAGAGAGAGAGAGAGAGAGAGAGAGAGGAGAGAGAGATCGATCAATCGATCGATCGTGCGCGCGCACATGCGCGCTGAGGTTGGCCGCGAACCCGGATCCTCTGGTCTCCGCCTCCCAAAGTACTGGGATTACAAGCGTGCGCCACCACGCCCGGCTATTTGCGTGCATTTTCTTAAATTGGTTTTTATGTCTGAAAAGGTAAAAACCATTCAGATATCTTCTCTGTTAAGTGATGAAAGCATTGAAATGCAGAATTACAAATGTTGCTGAAGGTAAATTATATTATAATATGACAGTGTTCTTTTTGGATCCAGTGGTGACACCAATAATTTAGCCACTCTACCCCAAGCCACCAAAAAATTAGCACACCAAAATAAAACAGTGCTTTTGCTCTGTAAATGCAGCTTTGTGTTTTCCATCCTGGGCCTCCACAGAGCCGTTGTCCCCAAACCCCGTTTTTAGTATAGTCTTATGGAGTAACTTTTTTTTTTTTTTGTAGTACCGGGGATTGAACCCAGGGGCGTTCTACCTCCACGCTACACCCCCAGCCCTATTTTTTTATGTTTTATTTTGAAACCGTGTCTCACGAAGTTGTGGAGGGCCTCACTAGGTAGAGAGAGAGAGAGAGAGAGAGAGAGCTGAGGCTGGCCGCGAACCCAGATCCTCCAGTCTCCGCCTCCCAATGTACTGGGCTTACAAGCGTGTGCCACCACGCCCGGCTAGTCTTATGGAGTAACTTTGAATCTAACATTATTTGATTAATTGTAAGGAAGTATAAGAGTATTCATCTTTCTATGTTATAGTAACACTTGAATTCCCTTGTTCCAGCTTCTCTTCTTTCCCTCAATTTTTTTATTTCACCCATATTTGCATAAACATTGTAGACAAAACCCTGGATTTCCCTTACTCAATTTTATAGGGGTGACGAATTCTTGTCTTCTCCAGGTGTATAGAGCTTAGTTGAAGATGGAGTTTTTGAACAAAATTCTTCTATGGATCAAAAGTCAAAATTATCTTATAACTTCCCGAGTATCTTATGGAACCGGAAAGCATCAAATCTGAACTAACTCTCTTTTTAGATCATTGACATGCCCAATTGAAGGGGGAGATGGGTACAGAAAGCATGCATTGATTTTTGCATATTTTATAGCAAAATTTGAGGAGAATCGAGCAAGATAGTATTTGAATATCATTGTTATAATTAAATATAGAATGTCCCCAGAAGAGCCCATGTAATAAAGTTCACAGTTGACATAATTAAGACATGAGGGTTATAATCTCATCAGTAGAAAATCCATTGTAATGAATTTTCTGGGTGGAAACCTAGGCCAGTGGGGTGTAGCTGGAGAAGGTGGGTCTCTGGGTGTGTGACCTTAGGAATTGTGCTTTTGTCTTTGAATCCCTTTGCTTGCTGTCTTTGGCTTCCGGCCTGCATTCCTTCATGATGTGAGGAGTAAAGCCCTTGTGCTCTGCTTCCTCTCTCTGCTTCCTGCTGCCATGCCCTGAGATGCACAGAACTGGGCCTCACATTGACTGAACCCTAAAATCTTCCAAGAAAACTGTGAACAAAGCCGGGCATGGTGGCGCACGCTTGTAATCCCAGTACTTGGGAGGCAGAGACCAGAGGATCTGGGTTCGCAGCCAGCCTCAGCTACTTAGTGAGGCCCTCTGCAACTTCGTGAGACCTGGTTTCAAAATAAAGTATAAAAAATAGGGCCGGGGGTGTAGCGCGGAGGTAGAATGCCCCTGGGTTCAATCCCTGGTACCGCAAAAAAAAAAAAAACTGTGAACAAATGAATCTCCCTTCCTCCAAGTTGTGTGGTCAGTTTTTTGGATTATAGCAGTGAGAATGTTGACCGAGACAATCATTAAATGATTTGTTTATTCAGTAACTCAAGAAGTGGATATTAAGAGCCTATTTTGAGTTGAATGTGGAAGCACACACCTGCAATATGAGAGGCTGAGACTGGAGGGACACAGGTTCAAGGCCAGCCTCAGTAACTTACCAAGGCCCTCAGTAACTTAGTGAGACCTATTTCAAAATACAAATATAAAGAGGGCTGGGGGTGTAGCTTGGAGGTAGAATGCCTCTGGGTTCAATCTCAGTACCAAAGGAAAAAAAAACCTATTTTGTACTGAGACCAGTTCTGGCTGTTAAAGATACATGGCTCTACCCTTGAGAGGTTGATGGTCTATAGATAGATAGCAATAAAGGGTTATGATGGTATAGTACTTTTATGGTAGGTATGGAGAATAATGGCTTCCTCAGAGAGAAAGTGGTGTATTCTCTCATGGTGAGGTGAAAGATGAAATTAATTGAAACATATTTCTGACTTTAATAAATATTTGCTGATATTTTTTACCAATAAAAAGGTATCTGAGCCGGGCATGGTGGAGCACGCTTGTAATCCCAGTACTTTGGGAGGCGGAGACCAGAGGATCTGGGTTCGCGGTCAGCCTCAGCTCGCTCTCTCTCTCTCTCTCTCTCTCTCTACTTAGTGAGGCCCTCCGCAACTTCATGAGACCTGGTTTCAAAATAAAGGATAAAAAATAGGTCCAGGGATGTAGCACAGAGGTAGAACACCCCTGGGTTCAATCCCCGGTACCGCAAAAAAAAAAAAAAAGGTATCTGAGAGTCAAAAAGTAACAACAGTCTAGGACCATGTCTTTCTTTTATCTGCTTCTCTTAACCCCCAGAAATCAAAAGAGGTCAGCTTTTGAAAGTTAAATGGGTTTAGTTTTTAGAGAAGTAATATGCTTGTAAGAAAAGAGGACTTCTTTTGTTCCTCTAATCAATGTTCAGAAAGTAATCAGAAATGCTTAAAAAATTATCAAACCATGTAACATTTCACTGGACATCAAATCAAGACTATCTCAACAGATCTCAAGTGACGAGGACTTATGGTCTCTCAAGATTAAGGTGCTAGTTGTGTGACATGATTGTATTAACTGCAATCCTGATTTTTAAAAAATGTGGTAAAATATGCATAACATAAAATATATTTTAACGATTTTTATGGTGCAGTTCAGTGGCATTTAGTACCTTTGCAATGTTGTACAGCCATCACCACCATCCATCTCCAGAACTTCATCTTCTCAAACTTCAACTCCATACCCACTAAGCAATAGCTTCCCATCTCCCTTCCATCAATCCCTGGATACCACCAACCTACCATCTGTCTGTACGACTATTCCAGGAACCTTATATAAGTGGAATCATACAGTATTTGTCTAATTGTGACTGGCACATTTCACTTAGCATGATGTCTTTAATATTCATTCATATTGTACCATGTATCAGAATTTAATTCCTTTTTAAGGCTAAATAATACTCAGTTGTATGATTATACCAGATTTTGTTTATCCATTCATCTGTAGTTGGATACTTGGGTTCCTTCCACTTTTTGGCCACTGTGCATAATGCTGCCATGAACTTGGCTATATAAATAACTCTTCAAGTCACTGCTTTCAATTCTTTTCAGTGTATACTCACACCATTGATTTTTAAATGTAGAAATTAAAAAACAGAGGAAAAAGAAAATATTCTTTTCCTTTAGAGGATCTTTCTGATCATGTTCTTCAACACTGCTTCATATTGGAGTCCAGCTCTGCAAATTGAATTGGAAAGCAGTGGTTACAGATTATCTAAAGAAACTACTTGCTGAAAAAAGCACTCAGAGTCTCAAATTTCATCCCCACAAAGAAAGGAAGCTAGCTTTCCCCCTCACAACTACAATTATATACTGACCACAGATGTTGCTAGGGTGAAAAGGCTGGCACCCAGATATCTAATTCTGGATCAAGTACTCTGAATATCAGATTCTGGTCTTCAGTAGCATGAAGAACCAGGAGAATAGCACAGGGTGGAACAACAGAATGCTCCATGTGACCAAGAACATATCTGAACTTCCTGGAAAAAAAGGGGGAATGGGACAAGAACTATCTGTTGAATTAGAAGCTGAGATGAAGGGGAAAGGTTCCACTTGCAAACTAATGGGACCTTCCAGTTACAGAGATAAATATTCTACCTTTGTCTGTAGATGGAAATGCCAGAATACCAGTGATAAGTATATTGGTGCATCTGACCTCAGTTTAGTGAATTCCCTTATAAAAGTAGAGGCATCAAAAATATAAACCTTCTTTGAAACTTTAAGTAACTCTATTTCCACTGGGGAGCTATCATCCTTGAAAGCAATGCTGACATGTCTGGAACAAATAAGAAATTGCCACACTTGCTGGATGTGAATTGCTCCCCCTCTTTAAGTCTCTGGCTATATCAGCAGTCTATAGAGTCAACACAGGACACTCATTCATCTGTAACAGAAGCCTTGAAGGACATTGATAAACTTTTGGTCATTGGTTGTAACTGAACTTCAGAAAATATATCTGCAGAAATTATCTGAGAATCAGAAATAGTAGCTGAGGGCCAAACAGGTATTAAGGGGCTTTCAGAAAAATGGACCCAGCTGTCTTACCTCTGCCTAGAATGAACAGTGTCCTCATTGGTCTACACCTGTATCAGTGACAACTGGAGAATTAATAGGCAAGTCTATGCAAAAACCCACATTAGGACTGTTTGTAGCAGGTTTATTCATAATTGCTGACAGCGATCAAGATGTCCTTCAATGGGTGATGAGATGAACAAATTGTGATATATCTATGCAATAGAATATCATCCAATAATAAAAAAGACTTGATCAAGCCACAAAAAGACATAGAGGAGACTTAACTGCATATTACTAAGTGAAAGCAACCCGTCAGAAAAGTCTAAGTAATGTATGATTCTAGCTATATGAGAGTCTAGAAAGGTGAAAGTATAGATATAGTAAAAAGATTAGTGGTTGCCAGAGGATAAGTGGAGCATAGGGACTTTTTAGGGCAGGGCAGTAAAACTATTCTATATGACACTTTGTGTGTGGGGTAATGGGGATTGAACCCTGGGGCATTCTACCTTTGAGCAACAATCCAGTAAATCCTAGTATAGTCTATGAGTGTTGGTTAATAATAATGAATCAATATTGGTTCATCAGTTGTAACCAATGTACCACACCAATGAAAGATTTTAATTTAAATATGTCATAAAATGTCTTTTTTTGTGTGCGGTACTGGGGATTGAACCCAGGGGCATTTTACCTCCAAGCTACACCCCCGGCCCTATTTTTTATACTTTATTTTGAAACCAGGTCTCAAGAAGTTGTGGAGGGCCTCACTAAGTAGCTGAGGCTGGCCGCGAACCCGGATCCTCCTGTCTCAGCCTCCCAAGTACTGGGATTACAAGCGTGCGCCACCACGCCCGGCAAAATATCTTTTAAAAATTAACAACAAATCCTATTGGTGGTAGAGAAGAAGATGTAGATGGTATTAACTTGAGAATCTGAGTGATGGCGAGTTGCTCTATTCCCAATAGAATATCAGCTACATTGCACCTTAGCTGCAGGAATTTTACCCAAGCTGTTAGCAAGTTGACAGTGTACTCAGTTTCATATTGGTTAAAAGCCTGGGTCAGAGCCCACAGAATCCATTGACAGATAGGCCTGAATCAGAGAAATTGCCAGTCTGGAAGCTGCCAGACCATCCATCATCATGCCCTCCGACCTTCTACTGTTGATTTTCCCTACAGCAGGCCTGGGTCAGATTCTCTGTTTGGCTTTCCTCTTCAGGAGGCTCCTGAGGCTTTTGCATCAAGTTGGCAGAAATGGAGATTTAGCTCTTCTTGTTTTGCTAGGAAAGAATATTGCGGTTGTTACATAACTATGGGAAAGGGGCTAGATCATACACCATTCCCTTAAAAAGGTTATATAGACACTCCTGAACATATGCATTATATATAGAAACCTGTGAGCAGAATGTTAACCTAGGTATTTTTAAAGTTTTTTCAGCCCAAATAATTTATGGTATCTTGTTTCAGAGTTTGTCCATTTTCCTTGTTAAAATGTGGGCTTTGGGGAATATATTGGCAGTATGTGCACACAGAAGCCTTTTATTCTCATTAAGATGAAGTATTTGAGCATAAAATGGATGGTTTTATGTGCAACATACAATATTAGAATGAGAGTGAATCTTTTTTTTTTTTGCGGTACTGGGGATTGAACCCAGGGGCATTTTACCTCCAAGCTGCACCCCCAGCCCTATTTTTTATTCTTTATTTTGAAACAGGGTCTCACTAAGTTGTGGAGGGCCTCACTAAGTAGCTGAGGCTGGCCGCGAACCCGGATCCTCCTGTCTCAGCCTCCCAAGTACTGGGGTTACAAACGTGACCACCACACCTGGCTGGACAGTGAATCTTTGAAATGCAGAAGGTCCTAGAAATCCTACTACAGGTGCAGCTAAAAGCAGACCAGCTTCACCTGACGGCTCTGTTTTGCTCTGCAAGGTGTACTTTGTCAACTCAATTGTCAGGTTACGAACTTTTAGCCACATAATTTTAGGTTTTCAGTTATTCCCACTGTTCTGTGTATTTTGATTGTTCTACTCAAGTGGGGAACTGAAGAGTAAATAATTTAAAAATGGAGAAAAAACTAAATTTTATACTTTTTTTGCGGTACCGGGATTGAACGCACGGGTGTTCTACCTCCGCGCTATGCCCCGGCCCTATTTTTTATACTTTATTTTTGAAACCGGGTCTCACAAAGTTGTGGAGGGCCTCACTAAGGAGAGAGAGAGACAGAGACAGAGAGACAGAGAGACAGGGGGAGAGAGAGACAGGGAGAGAGAGCGCTGAGGCTGGCCGCGAACCCAGATCCTCCGGTCTCCGCCTCCCAAAGTACTGGGATTACAAGCGTGCGCCACCACGCCCGGCTAAATCTTATACTTTAACATGAAAGTTTTTATTACAGGTTAATCATAATCACTAAAACATTTATATAAGCTATTGACTACTTTCTATAACATCTACTTTAGTTAAGGCTGTGGCCTGAGTAATTCTTGTTCTGTTTATTTAAACTAGACTGCAGGATGACATGGTAGATCTATGGGTGTTTAGAATTAGCACACACAAACTCCAGCCCCTGGGCCTTGAGAAACTAATTATATAGTTTTCTATATTGGTTAATTCTCAAATATTTATAAATGGCACCAATGACCAGCTTTGGTTTTGCACCCATTTGCTTAATTTTGACTCATTTTCTTATGCATAGGCTATGCAACTTGTCATTTTCTTTTTTTTTTTTTTTTGTGGTACCAGGGATTGAACGCAGGGGCGTTCTACCTCCGCGCTACGCCCCTGGCTCTATTTTTTATACTTTATTTTGAAACCTTGTCTCACGAAGTTGCGGAGGGCCTCACTAAGGAGAGAGAGAGAGAAAGACAGAGAGAGAGAGACAGGGAGAGAGAGAACGAGAGAGCTGAGGCTGGCCGCGAACCCCGATCCTCTGGTCTCCGCCTCCCAAAGTACTGGGATTACAAGTGTGCGCCACCATGCCCGGCTTGCAACTTGTCATTTTCTAAGAATTTAGGAAACCATAAAATAAAGATCTGATTATCAAAGTAGAATGTTGGTCTTTCTAAGGAAATTTTAAAAGACTCAAGTCATTATAATTATAGTATTTCTGATTTTGAAATTAATTTTCAAAAACACTGTATTATCACTTTTTTTTGCAGTACTGGGGATTGAACCCAGGGGCATTCTACCTCTGAGCTACACCCCCAGCCCTATTTTTTATTCTTTCTTTTGAAACAGGGTTTCACTAAGTTGCAGAGGGCCTCACTAAGTAGAGAGAGAGAGAGGGAGAGAGAGAGTTGAGGCTGGCCACGAACCCGGATCCTCCGGTCTCAGCCTCCCAAGTACTGAGATTACAAGTGTGTGCCACCACACCCGGCTTTCTATCACTTTTTAAACATTTCACATTCCAACATCATTAGCATTGGGGTACATCTTACAGTTGATGGCATATCCTCAACTTTCCTGGCAATAAGTAAAATAATTGTGCATATGACAAAACAGATGGCATCCTAGCTTCCATGAAATGTTGTGTATCCGTTTACAAGAAATATTTCCATCCTGACTCAGGAAATCAGGTTGAATGTTTCATCTTATTTATTTTTAATTTTTACTTTAGAACTAGAATTATGTATTCCTGTTTAATTTTTTTTAATTTTAAGGCAGATTATGATGAAACCCCTTGAGGATTAAAAAATGATATTTATAGTTTTAAATTCAAAATAATAGACTGTGTGTATGTTTTTACACAGGCTTATCTCTGAAGAAACACAGTCATAAAATGGAGTGTAGAAACTGAAAAACTTAAACTTTCCAAAACAGTCTGGTTTATTCTGGCCACAGACTTAATAACTCTGGCTGGGAGGAGAAGTACAATTTGCTGCCACAGGAAAGCTTAAAATGTCAAACACATTCTTATAAAATACAATGCAAGCTGCTTGCAAATGAGACCATTCTTTCAACTGCTCTATTTCCTATTTCTGTGCAGCATTCATAATTGTGGAACTTACTCAGAATTGAAAGCCTCTCAGTGTGATGTAAACATTCAAAGCATACCTCCACATGGGGTTGCACAGGTATTAGGCAGATGTGGGTTGCTGCATACAAAGGCGCAAAGGATGAGATCCTAGCTATTTAAGGGGTGTGGTATAAATGAGGGAGAACTGGCCCAGAACTGAAACGGTGTCAGGAACCTCTGGCTAAAAAGCAGAAGGCTGGCAATCAGAGGGCCAGTACCCAAGGACACAGCAAAAGTCACAGGTGCAGCCAGCCTTCCAGCATCCGGTCCAGAAATAAGGCGGCCTGGGAACAGTCAGTGGAGCTGTTACCAATCCCATTCATCCAAACCTGACCCCTCTAATGATCTGAAAGTCTTTTTTGCCGTATTTTAGATAGGATCCCAACAGACAGTTGTCTGATTTAAGTCCAAATTAGACTAAATGCAGTAAATTAGAAAGTAGAAGTGCTTGCTGGAGATGGGCATGCTGAAAGTGAGCAGTGAGTGACAGCTGGTAGCAAGGTAGGGCAGAGGAAGGATTAAAGAGTACACTTTGAGCCAGGTGCAGTGGCACATGCCTGTAACCCCAGTACTTGGATGGCTGAAACAGAAGAATCGAAGATTGAGGCCAGCCTTAGCAACCTAGTGAGACACTGTTTCAAAATTAAAAAGGCCTGGGAGTGTAGCTCAGAGGTAGAACATCCCTGAGTTTAATCTCCAATACCACACACACACAAAAAGAAGTATGCTTTGCCCTTAGTGAACATTTTCCCTAAACAATACACCAGCTATTCACTTTGCATTTACATTAGATATTACAAGTAGTCTGGAGATGACTTAAAGTCTACAGGATATGCATATATTATATGCAGATATGCCATTTTATATAAGGGACTTGAGCATGTGCAGATTTTGGTATTCTCGGGATAGAATGGAAGTTCTCGAACTAATTCCCTGCAGATACCTAGGGACCACTCTGTTCAAAACAGGTAAGGGCCATATGCCATTTAGTGCCGATACATACACTTTGCTAAGCTCTAAAGAGCATTACTGCTTTATAATTTTTGTCATAATTAGTCCCTGAGATGCTAATAAAATATGTTATTTTATAGGCTACTTAGAAAGAATAAAAGTATGTAATATATTAGAAAGATATCCATGAAAGTGATTAAAATAAATAATACCTTGGTACTGAAAAGGATCTCAGCTATTTCTATTATTAAATATTATGACTCAGCATTTTCGTAAGTTGATCTAGATTTTGAGTTTGGTATCTATTTATTTAGCATAGGACTTCTTAGACTGATACAGCAGGTGGCACACACACCATCCAACGTACAAGAGCAGGACCAAGACGCTGTGGACACTCAGAGCACCTGGCTTCTCATGCTTGGTGTTAGGGAATCATCCTGTTGGAGATGAGGCCTGGCCCCTGTAGGGTTTGCTGAGGAGGTAGACACAGTGGGGAGGTGCATGGCAGAAGTCTGAAGACTTCTTTTCCCCAGAAAAGCAAAAAAGTAGAGTTTAGCATACTTTTGTCTTGCTCTTCTTTTTCCTTTCCATTTTTGCAGTATGAAATTATAATTGAAAGGCAGTTTATTTTAGGCCCAGATAGTGCTCACCATCATTACAGACACCAATTGTTAATATTTCAGAGGTATAAGAAGCATAGGTAATAAAATTTCTTCAGTATTTTTTCACCGTACCAAAATGCTGTGAGTCCTTGTTTTGAAATTTTGTGAGGGTTAACATATTGGGGTGTTTCAGTTTTCAAATTGTATGTTAACTGCATTTAAAGTGGACTTGCCATGAAAGAGTATTTTATTGATTGAATGAATATTTCATGGATAACACACCCCAGTGCTTAAGAAAAATATGGAGAAACTTCTACTGATAAAAATTAGTACCAAGAAAATGCGGCGGGGGGTGCAAAAAGTTGGTAAAAATTTCTGAAAAAGTTTTGCAAAGTTCAGCTACTTGGCTTCCCCCTGGATATATTTACATGTGCTTATAATATTTATGTATCATAAACATATTATCATGAGCAAAATTATTTTATACTTAAATATTTCTTTTTCATTTATCTAATGAATATGATTGGGAACCCTATAGGCCAGGCTATTTTCAAAGTGCTGGGTATAAATTTTAGTGAACCAACATAATACTCTGATTTCATGGTATTTATAAACTTGTTGGGAGAGACAGGTAATAAATAACCATAGCAGGATGTTGAAGTGTAACTCTTTCTTATTTTCATAAATGGTCAGGGTCAAGTCAGAAAAACAAACCACACTAGTTAGGTTAGCAGAGAGAATTTAGCATAAGGAATTAGTTAAACTGATGTTAGAGGACTAGAAATGCAAAGAAGGAGCAAATGAGGTTGAAGAGTGACTGTCAGAAGCAGCTCTCACCCTGGGTTGGGTGAACAGGAGAAGAACCTGGGCTTATCAGAACCTAGTGTCTTGGAAAACACTGCCTTGGGGAAACTCCCAGGGGCCCCATGGAGTCAGGACCCAGACCCATGAGGAAGAGCCCCTGGTCAGCTAGTACAGACACTTCTAGAGCTCAGAGGGGGCTCCCTGAGGCATTGGGACACAGATCTCTTGGAAGGACCCAGCTTTGCTGATGTGATGTCTGTTAGGGGTGCAAAGGGTTGGATCTGGCAAAGTAGAAAAAAACAAGAAGCTAGGACTGCAACTGGAAGCCCTTGCTGTTGCTGGGAACAGGCTGTTGCTGGGCAACTTTGGCAGAAACAGGAAACAGCAGAAAGGAGCTGGTCCCTTCTTCCTCTTGCCTTCCAGGCTCTCTATGGTGTCCTCCCTGACAAAGCCACCTGGCAAAGAAGAAATGTTGTTTGTAGAGTCCCCAGTCTCACAACACAAAGCAGGGTGCAGACGGGAGAATTTGCAGAGGAAAGACAATTACTTGGTAACAGGCAGGGTCCCAAATATGTTAGGTGGCAATTACTCCTGTGTGCTGACAAGTGGCTAGATTACCAAAACAGGACTCATGGGAGAAGTGACTGGAATTTCTGTTTTACTGTGGGAATATATACATACATAAAACTGACCATTTTAACCATTTCTGAATGTACAGTTCAGTAGCATTAAGTACATTCACATTGTTGTGCAGCCATCACCAATATCCATTTCCAGAACTCTTTCATTGTCTCAAAGGGAAACTTCATACCCATTAAACATTAACTCCCACCACCTTCCTTGCTGTCCCTGGCAACCATCATTGTACTTCCTGCCTCTCTGAATTTGACTCTTTGGGGAACCTCATATAAGCGGAATCATGCATTATTTGTCCTGGAATCACCACCATGCCTGGCGGGTGTTTTATGTTAAGAAATATTGAAGCAAGCTTTTACACTAATTGGAAAGATCCAATAGCAAGGAGACAATTGATTTAGAAGACAGGAAAGAAAATTGCAGGAGGGAAGCTGTTCATTGTCAAAAGAGGGTAGGATTCAGTGTACAGCTGGTGGGGCTGCTCCTCAGATGGTACGGACAGCTCGTCCTCATCCCGCTGGCAGGGGACGAGTTTCTGAGAACCCATACAAATAGATCAGTAGGTTCACTGGTATGAGCCCCTGGGAATGCGAATGTTCTGCCCCCCTATTTTGTTGCACATATAATTGTTGAACATATGTAGACCCCAGGATAAAATTTAGAACTAATCGTTTACCTTTTTCTTCTAAAAATGGTGGATGTGAGAAATGCTTTTAAATCAGAGTATCTGACCATCTGGGATCATTCATTCTTTCACCACCTCTAATTCTCCTGGTGTGTTAACTCTTTGGAGCTTGACTTTGTAGTTGTTTCTCGGGAGCATACAGGAAAATGGCTAGTTACGGATTTGGTGACAGCAACAGCGGGAGGGAATGTAGTAGTGTGGAATGGGCTGACTTACAGGAAACTCCTGGTGGAAGAATCAGAGGTAAAGGGATATAAGGATACCAGAAAATAGGGATTATTCTTATCTGTGTGGGAAAGAGGGCTGCATAGACCCATTCACTCATCCTTATTCCTATTCTCAGGGTCCAGTTTTTCTCCCAGGCAACGGCCTGAATTTCACATAAACTACTTGGTAATTCAAGTAATTTGTCAAACCATAGCTTCTAACCAGGAGTTTATTTTTCAGCTGCCTTAGCCCTGTGCAGCTTCAAGAGATAAAAAAATCAAGCTTGTGTCTTAAGAATTAAGTGATGAGAGTTTATTTTTCTTTTCCTCAAGCTATTTAAACACTTCACACATTCTTAACTTCCTCAGGCACTTCGGATTGTTCTCCTGTGGGAACAGTGTTAACTCCCCAAACTTTGTCCTATTTGGAATCTAATTCCTATGACCACAGGTGATTAATTGAATCAACTCTGAGCCACTGTACACTGTTGGTAGCCAGATTCCCTTGGTCAAACATTACTGATGCTTTTGAGAATTTTCATCTTTCTCTGGGTGGATTGGACTACAACTACCAACAATACTCTTTGTGTGTGTGTGTGTGTGTGTGTGTGTGTGTGTGTGTGTGTATGGTACTGGGAATTGAACCCAGGGGCATTCTACCTCTGAGCAACACTCCCACCCCTATTTTTTATTCTTTATTTTGAAACAGGGTCTCACTAAGTAGCTGAGGCTGACCGCGAACCTGCGATCCTCCTGTCTCAGCCTCCCAAGTACTGGGATTACAAGCAGGTACCACCATGCCTGGCTTACTCTTTTTTTTTTTTTAATCAGTGAACATTTTAAATTGCAAGCAACAGAAATTTATTCTGGATATCTTAAGAAAATCTAGATTCTAAGATTCTGGATATCTTAGAAAATCTAGAGATTTTCTAGAATACATTGGGGACCATATAGGATCAAGAGAACCCAGGCTGGAAAATGAGCCTGAGAGATCTGGGAAGGACAAGAGCCCGCCTTTAGCAGGAATGGTTTGACCAGGACACTTCCACTGCCACCACCTCTGCAAACTGGTTGCTGCTGGTCACCATCCTTTGCCTTTGCCTTTGAATATCTTGCTTTGGATTCAGAGTCCAGGATGAGAGCTCTTGACACCGAAACGAGGAGGTCACATGGCCAGGCCATCTATATTTGATTGCAGGGGCTGCTGTAATAAATTACCACAGACTGGGAGCCCCAAAACAACATAAATTTATTCTCTTCCAACTCAGCTCTAGAAGCCAGCCATCCTAAACCACCAGCTCTGCCATGCTCCTGCTGAAGGTGCTAGGGGAGCATCCTGCCTTGCCTTTTCCAGCTTCTGGTGGCTCCAAACCTTCCTTGGTTTGTGGCTGCATCTCCCATCTCTGTCTCTAGTCTTCTGTTCCCTGTCTTCTCCTCTTCTGTATGTTATAGAGGTGCATGCCATTGAATATGGGACCCACCCAGAAAACACAGGATGCTCTCATCTTGAGACCCTTAATTACATTTGCAAATCTCCTTTCCCAAATAAGGTCACAGTCATAGGTTCCAGAGGTTAGGATATGGACATATCTTTTGGGGAGCCACCATTCAATTCCCTCATCCCACCAGGGGACAGGGAGAGGGCAGGTCCCCTGCTTCAGTGTCTATATTGAAAGCCAAGGCTCCACATCTCACCAGTACTGCACACTGTGGAGTTGAGGCCAATAGAAAACAGTTGGATGTTAGCCAACGTGGATGCTAATGAATAATTAATTCATCTTCACGTTTCTTCCTTAATCCTATCCACAGAAGATCAGTAGATGATTTATAGGTTTATAGCTGACTACCATGGCTTTCATTTAATAGCTTGTTCTTGAACAATCCTTTGCCAGTGAAATGACTGCAGGATTCCTCATCTCCCATCCTGTCCCAACCATCCTTCCTGAGAGGAAAGTGGGTGAATAATGAAGGTTCCACCCCTCCTCTGTTATTTTCTTTGATAGTATTGGAAAGCTCCTCTTGTAAGTTGCTGTTGTGGGTATCCTGTTCCTTTTGTCCGGGCACTGAAAGCTGGTTTTGTCAAATTGATACCATCAGCAAATGCCTGGGGGAAATGAATGCTCTCTTTTCATTTTCCCTAAATCACATATTTGATTTTCCTGTTCTTTTCTGGCATTCTCTAGTCTACAAAATAGAAAGGAATTGTAAAATAGTTACAACAAATATGGTCTCATTGTTGCCTGTGAGGGACCGTCCTTTGATAAGGGACCTCAGGATCAATACTGTGCTGCGAGTTCTTGTTTCCTATTTTTGGTTCCATCCTCCTGTAACCACACACACTCATACCCCCAACCCGGGTGTTTTCACATTCATTTCCTTATTTAGATATTCCATTTAGACAACAGGATCCTTGAAATTTTCCAAGAAAAACAAAGTAGTTAGGGAATTCTTGGTCTCTTAAGATAAACTCTCTTCCTGTTGCCTACTTTCTTTCAACATGTAGCTAGCGTCTCAGGTAACTACAGTCCCTGCTGGGATTATAGAAAGGGTCATATTCTCCCAGTGCCACATATTTTGTAGTTTTGAAGTCCTGAGTTTGTTCTGCACATAGGATTTCAGTTAGAAATGCGAGTCTTTCCTTTCCCTTTCATTTTCATTGTGATCTCTCTAGCAGATCATTAAGGAGTTCTGTGTAGAGTAGGGAATATTAATGAGGCCGTTTCACTTGCCTCATTATTTAGAGGGAATCATAGAGTCAAAATGTCACCCAAAATGACAGAAGTGAATACTGCTTGCTATCTGTACTTTTATATTATACAACGTGTGTGCCCCCTACCATTGTAATTCAGCTGTTATTCTGTGTGAGGCTTGTATTTGCCTGTAGTTTCTAGACAGTGAGGCCCTGCATCTTTTGTTCTTCTCATAGCTTCCCATGCAACTGTTGCCTCTTAGGTACTCAGTCAGTAATTCTTGAGTTAAATTTAATTATGGCAGCTCTCTAATAGCAGGTGGCCCGCTGCACCTCCAGTGCTAACATTTATAGGGGTTAAATGGTGGTGACCTTTGGTGCTCTAACCTCATTCTTTTTCTTACTCTGCATGATGTCTTTTGATTCAATTTACTCCCATGGCCCTAACTGCCAAGTCCTAGGGTAATGATGATTTTTATATGATCTCTAATCCAGTCTGCTCTCCTGAGCTTCATGTCCATCTTATTTTTCCATCCTTCAGATACTACAGAAACAACCTGTCCAAGCCTGAAAACACCACCTCCTCTAGTTTTCTCTCTGATGGTGAATCACAGCACATCCATGCAGGATCATTTTTGTTGTTGTTGTTGTTGTTTTCCCTTTTCTTCACCTTTTTATGCAGTAGACATTTTTTGGACACTGTAGATGATCAGTCACCAGGTCCTATCAATTTGATTTTTTTCTCCTTAATATCTCTCACATTTGCCCTTTCCTAGTCATCCTAAATATCATTTTTTGTCTAAAGAGTTTGTATCTGGTTTCTGTCACTGTGACCATAATGCCTGACATGAACAACTTAGAAGAGGACAGATTTATTTTGGCTCATGGTTTCAGAAGTTTCAGTCCATAGTTGGCTGGCTCCATTGCTTTGGGCCTGAGGTGAGAAAGAACATCATGGTGGAAGGGTGTGATGGAGGAAAGCTGTTCAACTCATGGCAGCCAGGAAGCAGGGAGAAAGGGAAAGAGAAACTGGGGATGAGATATAGTCCCCAAGGACATGTCCCTGAAGACCCTCTCTCTCCAATTAGATTCCCACCTCTTACAGTTGTCGCCACCTCCCAATAGTCCATTCTTCTAGGAATTCATCAATGTCAGAGCCCTCATGATCAAATCACTTCCCAGAAGCACCACCTCTGAACATTGCTGCATTAGGGACCAACTCTTCAACATATGAGTCTTTGGGGAATACTTCAAAGTCAAACAATAACATGGCCTAATCAGGTTCTTTCTCTGTCTTCACTGTGGTCCCATCTAGGTAATACTAGTCTACAATATTGCCAGAGTAGATTTTTAAAACCCAGGTCAAATTTTATCATTGCTTCTGCAGAAATTGTTCAGTGGTTTGGCATTTTATGTTGAGGATAAAATCCAAGCCCCTTAGAATGTTGAATTAGGCCCTGCATGATCTGACTCCTACCTAGTCTTGCAGCCCATTATTTCTCTACCTCCCTCCCTCCTGTCTTTCTTCTCAACCAGCTGGGGAGTTTGACATTGGAGTCAAACTGTCTGGATTCACATCCTAGCTCTGCCATTTATTAGCTGTGTTACTTTGGGAAAGCCACTTAGGTCCTCTGTGCCACCATTTTCTTATCTGTATGATGGGAGAAATAACCTATTTTACATAGTTATTGAGATTGAATGAGTTAATATATGTTAAATGCTTACAACAGAGCTAGGTGTAGTGACACATTCTTGTAATCTCAGTACTTGGGAGGCTGAGACAGGAGGATCGCTGGTTTGAGGACAGCCTTAGCAAGTAGTAAGACTCATCAACTTAGTGAGACCCTGTTTCAAAATAAAAATAAAATAGGGCTGTGCGTATGGCTTGGAGGTAGAATGCCCCTGGGCTCAATTCCTAGTACCCCCCAAAAAATGCTTACAACAGGGTCTGGCCCACAGTAAGTAATTAACATCTCTGGGTGTTGCTATTGTTGTTAGTTTCTTTGAAGTTCATCAAATAGATTATAGTTGGTCTCATTTCTTCCTTTTTACATATGATGTTTCCTGTGCCTAGAATCACCCATTGTCCCTTTTCTGGCTGACCCCTACTCATCTTTTGGGCTTCAGTTTAGATATCTACCCCTTGAAGGAGGCTTCATTGCCACCAACCCCCTCCCCCGCCACCACCACAGTAAGCTGGATTAGTTGTCTGTCCTGTGTGCCCTATAGCACCTATGCACACCTGGGTCATAACACTGAATATACCAGATATGGGCCATTGGCATGTGTGGTCTTGAACACTTGTAAGTGACCTGAAAGTTCATGATGCTTAGCAATTTGTAATGGGGTTAATAAAATTATATCTATGTCTATATGTCATATGCTTAAGAAAAGGCATGAGTTTTGGAACTTGGATGCTCTCAACATGCATCCATCTTGAAAGTAAAAGTTCTGCTATACTTTAATTTTCTATTTCTTTGTGTGTTTCTGTATTTAATCCTGGGCTCCTGAATGGGGTAGGGAGACTGTTTTGTCTTTATCCCCAGTGCCTTACTTGTATCAGAAAGAATGTTTTCTTTATAAACATTAATATTTGTTGAGTAGATGAATGTGTATTTTAAATTTGATGTATAAAATATCTTTTTATTTTTTCCAAAAAAAGTTGACCTGAGCCATGGTGTGAGATGTTGACTCTCTTCCTAGGAGGATTCACATACATGGCTTACCCTGAATTCCTGATGATTCTAAAAGATGGCTTCCCATTTATTCAAGAAGAGGAGAAAATGCATTTCTTTCAATACTAAATATGCAGAGCTACATGACTGATATAGTAAAAGGACTTATTAACATTCAACTTATTTTAGATAGATAGTATACTATTTCATCTTTACCTGGCAACTTCTTGCAGAAGATAATAGGATTAGTACATTTAAGACAGTAGCAAATTTCAATCATAATTTAGGAAAATTAAGGGAAGTCAATAATATGTGTAGATGTTTGGGGGTATGAGTTGAACATGTAGGAAATCCTCCCCTGTCTCCACCCAAGGAACTCATGTATACCTTCTACACTATCTAAAATTATTTTCATTGGCTACTCTTTCTAAGGTGTTGAAGACTATGCTTTCAGTAGCTATCTGAGAGGGCTGATACCTTTGGACACTAATGCTTGAAGGAAGTATTAGTTAGAACACAGAGAGCCAAGTCAGCTGGGACAGCAGATGCCAGGTCTGGGTATGGAACGTGAATCCTAATGGAGAGCCTGTAGCATATAGTCTCACATAGAGGTTCAGTAAACAAATGCCCTATCCTTTATAATTAAGGTGCACTCTAAAACTGTATGAGGAAAGATGAGGAGCTGTGACTGGTAGCTCCTTCAAAACGCTTCTTAAATGTTCTTCCTACAGTGTCAACTTCTGTGGCTCTCAGGTCGTATACCTATGTAGAACTGAGAGATGCCTAGGTTTAAAATGTATGTGTAAGAAGTGGTACAAGGGAAGGGGGAGGGCAAGAAAGAAATGAATTAATGGAATTACTATCATAAACAATATGCACATGTGAAAATATACCAACATCATTCTTGGTACTTCATACGGTGGGGGGAGGCAGGGGGAGACACTAAGAGCTGTGTGCATGTATGTTAACATCAAATAGATATTCATCGCAATGTAAGACTCCAATGCACCAATAAAAGCACGTTAAAAAAATGTATGTGTGGAGTCCAAAGACCAGAAGCTTGCCAAAGCACACCCAGATATGTGATTCTTAAATGGGGACCAAGATTGGGGTGAGGTGGGCAGTAGCCACATGCATCCCACCCTGCCTTCCTATTGCTGTATGTAATAAGAAAGATTTGGAGACTAGGAAAAATGGCCGTGGGCTGTGATCTGAAGTCCAGTCACCTCATTTGCAGACAAGTTATTTGGGGCTGAGGTTTTCATTATAAGATGCGCTTTTCCTACTACACAAGACTTCTCTTGGAGTCTCATTCTATACTGCAAAATACAAATGTATTTTTAGTAGCTAAGATCTTTTTGATGGGGTTTATGATAAACTTATGAAAAAGAAAAAAATTAAATACGAACAATAAAGAATAACCAGGAGTACTTGTCAAAGTACAAGTAGCTGATATGAGCAAATATGGGGCAGTCCGATGGTACCAGAGTAATATAATACAATTTAGTAATAATTGTCTTAAACAGTCAGTATACATGAAATTAAGCAACGAGATTCAAAGTTGACTCTCTGTGTTTATAATTTTTCCAGGAACAAGATGAAATCATTCAATTTAATTTTGGGAAAAGATACTGTGTGTTTTATAGGAAGCTTATGAACTGATTTATAAACTGCTCTTGTAATTCTGGTATATTCCACATATTAACCTTTCTCTGTAAGTCCCTTCTTCTCTGGGTAATTCATGCATATGTCAACAGACCAACTGGCCTGTAGTTGGCTCAATATTTTTATTATGTAAAATGACAGTATTTGTTTTTTCCTTGTAGGCCCGGTATTTCCTTCAGAGACTCATGCCAAGTGGTTGATCTTGTGAAGTACCATGCTATTTGATTTCACTCCTACTACTTTTCATTTATATTACACATTGAGAGTCATGAGAAACAACTGTGACTCTCTGAGAGCAGAAACTGCCATGATTTACAAAGACAAGAAGTAATTTTCTTGTAATCACAAGATGACTCAGGTTAGTAGCTTTCAGCTATTCCTGCAATGCAAATACTATAAGGTTTTGGATTATGTGCATACTTAGGCCACTTAAATAGTTCCAATTCCTACAATTTAAAATTTATGACAATGTCATATAAAGTACATTGGAAGTTATTTGTGCACCAGGTAGAAAAGTTTTGAAAATAGTTGTACAGGGTAAAAATCATACAAACATTTATTGTTAGTGCTTCTCTAAGACTTAAACACACTTTTAGGTGATGGTTTTTGAAAATAATGTGGAGATGTTAAATTTGAAGTACCGCAGATTAAAAAGTGAAAAAAGCTATGTATTTTATAAATAATTCATTTTTATGATATAAGTAGAGTCTGTTAACTGTCCTGACCAACTTATATTTATAATTATTATTTGAGTATATCTTCAAACTGTAAAGTAGTTTTATGCTTTGAATATATAATGTGTCCACAAAAAATAAAATGGGGAATTTTTCCAAGTGTATAACTTTCTAATGATTAATGTAAAGTACACAATACACATACTTTTTACAAAACAGGCATTTAATAAAAGAAATATGCAAATTTCTTATGGTGTTTATTCTGTTAGAAGTAAATTTTTATGGCGTCATTAAAAAAAGACACATAGTTGAAAGCAGCTCAGCAAGGCAAAGTTTACTTTTTGCAAAAAGGGTTCCTGTCACCAGGAAGGTCTGGCGTACAAGAACAACATGGAGGAAATTGCTGGGCGTTTTATCTTTAGCGCGGGGCTTCTGTGCTGTGTTTCTATTGGTGGGAACACAGCCTCACAATCTTTATGCCATTTGCTGAAGGGGATGCTGGGGGAGGGATCAGCACTCACAATTTTAGGAAATGCTATTTACAAAAATACAAGTACAGGTACACAAATACAGTTACACAAATGGCAGCTTTACAACATAGCGCCCAAGTGAAGCCATTCCTTTGATAGAAAAGATCTATTTCTCACAATTCCTTTAAAAGAAAAAAAGAGCTTAAAATGCCTCTGCATCAAGAGTACTAGGGAACCTAAATTTCTATGACAAGGAAACTCACAGAGACAAGGAAAAGGGACTTTGGCAGACCACACATTGGTTTGTAAAGCTTCTCTGAGAAATAAATCTCATCTCCTCTCATCATGTTTAAATCCAAAGTAAGTCATGTGGCTTTGCCGGAATTCAAGTGGGCCAAGTGTTATCCTAATCACATACCAGACATACCAAGCCATTTACTCTCCTATCACTTTCCTCTCTTCCATCCTCCAAGAAATAAAGGCTGGAAGTAAAAAAAAAAAAAAAAAAACCTAAAATGCTTGGTTTTTATAGACCTCTGCTGAATTGGGGAGGACTCAAGTGATGGTCAGGTCAGAAACCCAACAAACCTAAGTTTAGGAGAAATTATATATATATAGAGAGAGAGAGTGGTACCAAGGATTGAACCCAGGGGCATTCTATCTCCAAGCTACACCCCCAGCCCTATTTTTTTATTCTTTATTTTGAAACAGGGTCTCACTGTTGTACCCCATGTGTAGGACAAAGGGTCTGAGACCAGACTCAGTTAAGGCGGGAAGCATTTATTACCGCGGGGCCACCACTCTCCAGCAGGTCAAAATGGCAGCCAGTTGTACAGTTCACCGTTTCCTTTCATAGAGAACAAGCAGAGTTCACGGGGTATGCTCTAAATCGACCAATCATAGTAAATTTTCCTTATTTAGAAGCAAGGGGGTAGGTCTAGGGGCGTGGGCTGAGCACCCAGGCGGGGGTCTGGGGCTGGTCTGGGTGGAAGTGACGCTCGCACTGGAAGTCCGTCTGCGCTGGCGGGCTGCGAGGTGTTGTCCTAGGGGCAATAAGGGTAGGAACTGGTTTCATCCTTGGGGGACTGGCTTTGTCCTTGGGGCAGTAAGAGCAGGGAGTTTAATTTTAGGGTAGAAAACAAGGCTAAAAAATTGCTTTTAGGGCATGTTATCACATCACTAAGTTGCGGAGGCTCACTAAGTAGCTGAGGCTGGCCGGGAACCTGGATCCTCCTGTCTCAACCTCCCAAGTACTGGGATTACAAGCGTGCGCCACCACGCCCGGCCTTAGAAGAAATTATTGACTTTCAAAGCTGGAAAGGATAAGAATTAACCCCCAGGACTGCAGGAACCAAAACCTCAGAGACTGGAACAAGGACTTTATGCTACTATGACTCTTTTTCTTCTCCATTTATCTCTCCCCTCTCCTTGCTTCACCTGACATCGTTCTGTCTACCCAAAGATAGATCTTTTCTGTATAGTGGGAAAGATACCGCCGGCAGCTTGACCTTTACATCTGTCTAGCTCTGTAATGCCATGGGCAAAGCCACTTCTTGTTTAGCTCTACACAGATATCTCAGAGAAGGACTCTACAGAGCTCACCATTCATCACCAGCCCATGCTTGCCTCACCAATGATTGTGTTTTGGGATGTGAGATACCATGAATGGCCAGGTCTGGGCCACATGCCCATCCAGAGAGGGAAAGATGCAAATGATCAGCCTGGTGCACTGGTGACACATGCCTGTAATCTAGCTGCTCAGGAGGCTGAGGCAGGAGGGCTGCAAGTTCAACACCAGCTTGGGTAACTTACCAAGACCCTGTCTCAAAATAAAAAAATCAAAGGGCTGGAGATGTAGCTCAGTGGTAGAATATGTTCTTAGCATATGCAAAGCCCTGGGTTTAATCCCAGTACTGCAAAAACAAATAAATAAATAAAAATTAAAAAGATGAAAATGATCAGAAGAAGGGGAATGGTGATCTGGGTTAGATAAAGAAAGAAAATAGCTACTCTAATTTAGTTAGAATTAACCTATATAGTAACCTTTTAATGTTTATTGTAAATCCAATCATGTTGCCCTCCCCCGCCCCTCCAACTTAAAGCCACCTGCCATTACCCTCCTCCTCCTCCTCCTCCTCCTTCCCCTCC
>PVJS01032542.1:0-22715 GCA_004027185.1 Glis glis | reverse complement strand
GTACCGGGGATTGAACCCAGGGGCGTTCTACCTCCGTGCTACACCCCCCGGTCCTATTTTTTATACTTTATTTTGAAACCGGGTCTCACGAAGTTGCAGAGGGCCTCACTAAGTACAGAGAGAGAGACTGAGAGAGAGAGAGACAGGGAGAGAGAGAGATAGAAAGAGAGAGAGAACTGAGGCTGGCTGCGAACCCGGATCCTCCGGTCTCTGCCTCCCAAAGTACTGGCATTACAAGCGTGCGCCACCACGCCCGGCCTCAAGTTGAAATTCTTATAACAAATCCTGCTCTCCGGTCTCATATAGTTTGCCCTATCTCAGTTTATGTCATGAATCAGCAAGAGTTATTGAACATCCACGAGGCATGTGCTATGTTCTGCAGGAGACGGGCACACATGAGTGCTGCTCTCAAGGAACTTCTAGTCTGTCTGGATAGGAGAGATGGTGCTGCAGTAACAAATCACCTCTGAATCTTTTTTTTTTTTGCGGTACCGGGGATTGAACGCAGAGGCGTTCTACCTCCGCGCTACGCCCCCGGCCCTATTTTTTATGCTTTATTTTGAAACCGGGTCTCACGAGGTTGCGGAGGGCCTCACTAAGGAGAGAGAGAGAGAGAGAGAGAGAGAGCTGAGGCTGGCCGCGAACCCGGATCCTCCGGTCTCCGCCTCCCAAAGTACTGGGATTACAAGCTGCGCCACCACGCCAGGCCTACCTCTGAATCTTAATGGCTTAACACAACAAAGCTGAATTTCCTGCTCACCCCCCATGCCCATCATGAATCTGCTGGGTCTTCACTCAAAGACCCAGGCTGAAGGACAGCTGCCAGATATCTCACACATTCCCGTCACCAGGTCATGAGGAAAGAGAGTGATCAGTCACTCCCCGGCCTTCTTCCTCTCAGCATTTCTTCCCCAAGGGGCTCATGCCAATCCTGCTCACTTTGCTTTTTTATTTTTGCGGTATTGGGGATTGAACCCAGGGACGTTCTACCACTGAGCCACAGCCACAGCCCCCCCCCCCCGCCACATACACAGGGTCTTGCTAAGTTGCTGAGAAGCTGGCCTTGAACCTATGATCCTTCTGCCCCAAATTCCCATGTACTGGGATTACAGGCATGTGCCACCATGCGCAGCAAGAAAAGGCTCTTGGTATGAATGAAGATTTTATTTATTTTTGTGTTACTGAGGATTGACCCAGGGGGATTCTACCTCCGAGCTACACCCCCCAGCCCCATTTACTTACTTACTTACTTAATTAATTAATTAATTTATTTATTATTTATTTATTTACTTATTTATTTATTTTGTGGTACTGGGGATGGAACCCAGGGGCCTTCTACCTCCGAGTTACACCCCCAGTCCTATTTTTAGTTTTTATTTGGAAATAGGGTCTCGCTAAGTTGCTGAGAGCCTCACTAAGTTGCTGAGGCTGGCTTCCAACCTGCGATCCTCCTCTCTCAGCCTCCCAAATACTGGGATTATAGGCATGTGCCACCATACCCGGTTTATTTATTATTTTGAAACAAGTTCTCACTAAGTTGCTGCGGCTGGCCTTGAATCTGTAATCCTCCTGTCTCAGCCTCCTAAGTACTAGGATTATAGGCATGTGCACCCATACCCAGCTTGAATGGAGATTTTAAATGGGAACTTTTCTGAAGTTTGGCTATATGGTGTTCAATTTAAGCCCTTTACATTTCTCCCTTGTGAGCATTTCAATAAAACCTACATCACTGAGGGAGGGAAGTGGGGAGGGTGAAAATGAGGCTTTAGGAAGGGAACAGGGCGGGCGTGGTGGCGCACGCTTGTAATCCCAGTACTTGGGAGGCTGAGACTGGAGGATCCGGGTTCACGGCCAGCCTCAGCTACTTAGTGAGGCCCTCCGCAACTTAGACCCTGTTTCAAAATAAAGAACAAAACATAGGGCTGGGGGTTTAGCTTGGAGGTAGAATGCCCCTTGGTTCAATCCCCAGTACCGCAAAAAAAAAAAAAAGGAAGGGAACAGTTCAAATAATGTTATATCCTTACATGAAGGTATCACCATCAGTCTCACTAACATGTATGGAAACAGAGGAAGAAGGAACAGGGTAGGATCTGGAGGGAAATACCAAGAAATGTGTGCATATATCAATGTTCTTTGAATCTCACTATGATGTATAATTACAAGGCACCAATAAAAGTATTTAAAAAGCTACATTACTGCCGGGCGTGGTGGCGCACACTTGTAATCCCAGTACTTGGGAGGCTGAGACCAGAGGATCTGGGTTCGCCAGCCTCAGCTACTTAGTGAGGCTCTCCGCAACTTAGTGAGAACCTGTTTCCAAATAAAGAATAAAAAATCGGGCTGGGGGTGTAGCTTGGAGGTAGAATGCCCCTGGGTTCAATCCCAGGTACCGCAAAAAAAAAAAAAAAAAAACCTACATTATTGAAATGCTTTGGGAGGTGACTTGAGAGGTCACAAGTGGGCAAGTGGGTTGCAGTGAAGTGTTGACTCTGGCCTCAAAGTGAGGACAGGGTGTGTGCAGGGACTTCCCGAGGAGCCCAGTCACGTTCTGTCAAATAGATCTGCACAATCAAATGTATACATGATGAAGTGGCTCATGGGGGCTGGGGGGTTAGTCAAGAAAGCCTTCAGAAAAGGGATGAAAGACGATCTTGACACCAGGTATTAAAAGATCAGAAAACGGCCCCATCCCACTGGATAAACAGAGCACATTCCAGCCCAGGCACTAGGAGCAAAGTACTGGGGTGTGGGATAGCCTGGCTCGAGTGAGCAGCTCCAGGGGACGCTGATGGACAGGAGTCACACATAGTCAAAGGCACCGTCAGGATCTGCAAAAACAAGAGCACGTGCTCACACCCCCAGGATGATTCACTCAGCATCTACTGACCCTCAGTACTTTATGGTTCACCTTTTTTTTTTTCTTGGTACTGGGGATTGGACTTAGGGCATTCTAACTCTGAGCTCTACCTCCAGCCCGTTTTGTTTTGTTGTTTTGTTTTGTTTTGTAGTACAAGGGATTGAACCCTGGGACATTCTATCTCTGAGCTCTACCTCCAGCCTGTTTTGTTTTGTTGTTTTGTTTTGTTTTGTTTTGTTTTGTTTTGTAGTACAAGGGATTGAACCCCGGGACATTCTATCTCTGAGCTACACCCCCAGCCCTGTTTTTTAATATTTTTTATTTTGAAACAGGGTTTCAGTAAGTTGCTGAGGGCCTCATTAAGTAGCTGAGGCTGGCTTCAAACCTGTGATCCTCCGGTCTCAGCCTCCCAAGTGCTCCACCACACCCAGCTACCCCCAGCCCTTTTATTTTGAAACAGGGTGTCACTAAGTTGCTGAGGGTCTCTCTAAATTGCTGAGGCTGGTCCCAAACCTTCCACTTTCCTGTCTAGCCTCCCAAGCACTGGATTACAGGCGTGCACCACCACGCCCAGCTGGGGCTTTCCTATTGTTACTAAAATCTTTTGTTTTGACTTGGCCAAACACCTAGTAAATTCATGATCTATTAACCGATTGGTAAAACAATGGTGGATCCAGAGATAAAGTTTTCTACGGATAGCCTGACTTATTTATGTTCACCTCTCCGTACAGCCTGCCAATATTTACCTCGCTGCTAAGCACCACCTCTCCATGTGCCAAGATCCTTCAGGTCCTGTGTCCCAGCAGGTGAAGGACTGCCTGAGACAGCAGCAAACAGAAGCAGAAAGCTCGTGACTATTAAACACACTTCTTGACTTACAGTCAACTGTCAGGTTGGAAAATTTATCTCTGCTGATCAGAGCCAAAAGTATCCTGAGGATGGGCTGTGAGCGCCTGTGTATATTTTAACTATCCACCTGGGAAATCTCTCGATCAGCATTTATTTCAATAATCACATACATTTCCATGGCACCCTTCTGCACACGTGCTTCTGAAGCCATTTGTAAATTTTATATAGCTGGGGAATTACCAGGGCAAGAATAGAAGGAAATAGATGCTTATCAGCCTCCCAAGGAGAAGGTGGGACCGAGCGTACTTTTCTTGAGAAGTAAAGGGATCCAAGAATGTGTATTTCATTCAGAATATGAGTGTATTTAAACAACTTTGTATTAAAATGTCATGCAGATTTCTTCCTAATAATTCATTCAGCTTCTACCCAGCTTTCTCCTGCTTCTAGATTCAACTCTACAGTTGAAGCTAAATTTTGGTCCCCTGGAGCAATTCTGTCACCTTGACCTGGATAATGCTCTTCCCTAAACACCCAAAAGAATGGCAGTGAGTGAGAGACATTGTGTCACTCTCGGGGGTCATACATTATGCATTTCTAGCCCAGTTCTAAGTAGAGGCTGACAAGGACCCAGGAGGCCAGTGAGTACCTGTGAGGAAAGGGAAGGCACTCAAGTCCTTTGCTCAGTCAGTAAATATTTACTCAGCAATTACTATGTTCTAGAAACTCTGCCAGGATGCTAGAGATAGGGCTAAGAGCAAAAGGGACTCGGCCCCTGACATCCTGGAGCCTGCAGTCTGATAGGGGAGATGATATTAATCCCATAATCACACAGATCATTATAAATTTAACACCAAGATAAGGGTGACAAACGATGACTCTGAGAACATAAGCAGGACACCTGACCTACATTGGGGAGGGGCAGGAAAGCTGTCTAAGAACGTGAAGTTCAAGGGCTCCTATGAAGGATGAACAGGAATTACCTAGGGCATGTGTGTGTGTGTGTGTGTGTGTGTGTGTGTGTGTGTGTGTGTGTGTTTTACATAGCTGTGACCATGATGATGCATGCCTGTAATCCAAGTACTTGGGTGGCTGAGACGGGAGGATTACAAGTTCAAGGCTAGCCTCATTAGCTTAGCAAGGTCCTCAGCAACTTAGCAAGACCCTGTTTCAAATTTTAAATTTTTTTTAAAGGGGCTGGGGGAGTAGCTCAGAGGTAGAATGTCTCTGGGTTCAATCCCTAGTACAGAAAAGGAAAAGAAAAGAGAACAACTTAGCCGGGCGTGGTGGCGCACGTTTGTAATCCCAGTACTTTGGGAGGCGGAGATCGGAGGATCCAGGTTTGCGGCCAGCCTCAGCTGTCTCTCTCTCTCTCTGTCTCTCTTTCTGTCTCTCTCTCCTTAGTGAGGCCCTCCGCAACTTCGTGAGACCCGGTTTCAAAATAAAGTATAAAAAATAGGGCCGGGGGCATAGCGCGGAGGTAGAACGCCCCTGCGTTCAATCCCCGGTACCGTAAAAAAAAAAAAAAAAAAGAGAGAGAACAACTTAGAGAAGGGAAGGGGCTGAGGAGAAGATAAACCAATCTGGGGCATGCCCCCAGTGACCTACTTGTTCCAACTAGGTCCTACCTCCCAGTAGTTCATTCAGCTATCAATGGATTAGTCCACTTGCTGGATGAATCCACTGACCACATCGAAGCCCTGGTAACCAATCATTCCCTAAAGCCTCTGGACCTTGCTGCACTGGGGACATTGCTTTCCACACCAGACTCTGGGGACATTCCGATCCAAACCACTACAGTATTTGCCTCTGTTCCCTGATTTGCAAAATATACTAACAGTGCCTCTAAGTTTAGGGTCCCCAAAAGTAGACCCTGAAATGAAGACTCAGGGGAAGGTGATTTATAAAAGAAGTGTCCCATCCAGGTGCAGTGACGCACACCTGGAATCCCAGTACTTAGGAGGCTGAGATAGGAGGATCACAGGTTCGAGGCCAGCCTCAGCAACTTAGCAAAACCAGTTCAAAATTTAAAAAAGAACCAGACTTGGTAGCACATGCCTGTAACCCCAGTACTTGGAAGGTTGAGACAGGAGGATCACAGGTTTAAGGCCAGCTTCAGCAACTTAGAAAAACCCTTAGCGACTTAGTAAGAACCTGTTTCAAAGTAAAAAATAAAAAGGACTGGGGTGTAGCTCAGAGGTAGAATGTTCCTGGGTTCAATTCCCAGTACAAGAAGAAGGAGGGGGGAGGAGGGGGAGGGGAGGAGGAGGAGGAATTAAAAAGGGTTGGGGTGTATCTTGGAGGTAGAACATCCCTGGATTCAATTCGTAGTACCACTAAAAAAAAGTTTAAAAAGCATTCCTGAGGAAAGTGGTAGAGAGGGTGGGGAGGGAAGGAAGCCAGGCAAGGTGGAGGCTCAAGCGCAGTCCTATGGAGAGGTGAGCTGGGGACAGGGCAGGCCACACAGGGAGCTGGGAGCACATACCTGTTGGCGACAGGTAAAACCCCACGCACTTTCACTGTGTGGGCTGAGAGGCCAAGAGGTCCTAGCAGCTCAGGGACTGTCCTGCACCCACAGCACAGTGCCGGCTGCGGGGAGCACAGTGCCGGCTGCCGGGAGCACAGTGCCGGCTGCGGGGAGCACAGTGCCGGCTGCGGGGAGCACAGTGCCGGCTGCAGGGAGCACAGCGCGATGATGGTGAGCAGGAAGACGAGAGCAGAGTGCGAGGGGGAGCGGGCAGGGCACCACAGGGATTGCTACACAGAGAACAGGTGCAGGTTAAATGAAACAATGTGTGTATGGAGCTGAGCACCGTGATAAGTATTCACTTTCATTATCATTCATTTCACAGTACTGGGGATTGAACCCAGGGCCTTGCATGCACTAAGCAAATACTATACCACTGAGCTACATCCCAGCCCTTTTTATTTTATTTTGTTTTGTTTTGTTTTGTTTTGCGGTACCAGGGATTGAACCCAGGGGCATTCTACCTCTGAGTTACACCCCCAGCCCTATTTTTTATTCTTTATTTTGAAACAGGGTCTCACTATGTTGTGGAGGGCCTCACTAAGTAGCTGAGGCTGGCCGCGAACCCGGATCCTCCGGTCTCCGCCTCCCAAAGTACTGGGATTACAAGCGTGCGCCACCACGCCTGGCTCTTATTTTATTTTGGGACAGAGTCTCGCTAGGTTGCCCAGGCTGGCCTTGAACCTGCGATCCTCCTGCCTCGGCCTCCGAATAGCTGGATTGCGGGCGTGCATCTTCTCACCCGGCATCTCTGTACTTTCATTTGTCACTATGCATTGACATCGCCTGGGACAGGCTCCACTTTACCTGGTTATCTCTGCCTACTCAAATCCTCCAGGAAACCCTTCTCCCCCCCACGCCCCGCCAGGTCTCCTGAGACAAACACACATATAAATATAGCAATATATATTTCTATTTCCCAGGATTGTCACATTTTGCTGAGCTCATAACAGAACCAAGCAAATAGCCCTGTCATCCTCTGTAACATATTTGATCATTCATCGGAGCTTCCTCTTCCCCCGTCCTCCTAGGCTCCTGGAGCTCAGAAATTCATGCGCTCGGCTGCTTCTTAAATGTGATCTGTACTAACCTCATGTAATTCTTAGGCCTTCATTTCCTGGGCAAGTTGATAGAATTTTTAGGCCAGAGGGACTTCTTCATTTGCTCATCGTGCTAAACAATTGAACAATTGTTTGTTACTTCAAAAATCAGCATCTTAAATAAATGAACTAGAGATGAACTACAGATACCCATGAGGATGAATCTCAAAAACATTATCTTGAGCAAAAAAAAAAAAAAAAAGCCAGACTCAAAAGAATACATATGGTCTGATTCTACATATTGGAAATTCTAGAACAGGCAAAATTAATCTGCATTGACAAGAAGCAGGTCAGTGGTTGCCTGGGGCCAGGGTTGGGGGCAACTGCAAAAAAGCCGTAAGAGAAATCTGAGGAATTGAAAATGTTCATGGCTTAGTTGTGAAGGTGTTTACACTGATGTGTACATTTGTCAAAATTCATAGAATGGTGTTTAAAATGAATGTTTGTGTGTTTTGTTTTGTTTTTTGTGGTACTGGAGGTTGAACCCAGGGGCAGTCTACCTCTGAGTTATACCCCCAGCCCTTTTCATTTTTTTTTTTTTATTTTGAAACAAGGTCTCACAAAATTGCGTAGGGCCTCGCTAAGTTGCTGAGGCTGGCCTCAAATCCGCAATCCTCCTGTCTCAGCCTCCCAAGTACTGGGATTACAAGCATGTGCCATCATGTCTGACTAAAATGAGTGTATTTTATTGTAATAAATTATACCTCAAGTGATCTTAAAAACAAATAAATAGGCATTTTATTGTCTGATGAAGAGATCAAAAGTAGATCCAAATTAATCACTGGAAACCCCAACTCGCCAGACACACAGAAGCCTCTGTATTGTTCTCCATCCCCACCCCCTATTCCTCCTTTTGGCAAGAAGTCAGCCTTTATTATTTGCACTAATGGAGGGGAACAATGACAAGGAGAATCTAAAAAGAGAATAAAGAATCCACAAGTCATTTACATCTAGTGGCACTGAAATGTGTCTTGTTGCCTACATCAAATTTGAATAGAGTCCTGTCTGCTTAACATCCCCAAAATACACTTCAAATGAAATAATGAAGTTCCCCCCTGAATTATTGAGAGCCGGGAACTCTTGCTCTTCTCGCCAGATCCACTTCTCCCTCCCCCTGGTTCCAAGCAGGAAAAGCAAGGATTCACCCAGCCCCAACTCTTCCTCCAAGTGGGCTACTTCGTGTGTTCATGAGATCGGGCAGCTCTATAGGAGCATGCCGGGGAAAGGGGAGTGGAGATGCCTACACCCTTGCAAAAAGGCTTGAAAAAGTTTTCTTGCAAATTAACTGGAATAATCTACTTGCAAATAATTGAGAACAGATTCTACAAAGTCAGGTTCTTATATTCAACATACAATTTTTTTTTTTTTTTTTTTTTTTTTTGCGGTACCGGGGATTGAACGCAGGGGCGTTCTACCTCTGCACTATGCCCCCGGCCCTATTTTTTTTTTATACTTTATTTTGAAACTGGGTCTCACAAAGTTGCGGAGGGCCTCACTAAGGAGAGAGAGAGAGGGGGAGAGAGAGAGAGGGAGAGGGAGAGGGAGAGAGAGAGAGAGAGCTGAGGCTGGCCGCGAACCCGGATCCTCCGGTCTCCGCCTCCCAAAGTACTGGGATTACAAGCGTGCGCCACCACGCCCGGCGTTCAACATGCAATTTAGCTGGCTCAGGCTCTGGGCAGTCTGTCCTGCCACACTGCACCCCTTCCCCAGCCCTGCCAACCCCCAGGTTGGATTCACCCCACCTCCTGTCCCCCACACTGTACTTTGTCCTGCATGGCACTTACCACGTGAAAGGCAAGTGCATGCTTACTAATCTGTGTCCTGGACCAGACTGAGAGCTCTTTGGGCTCAGGGTCTGCTGAGGTCACTGTTGTATCCCCAGCGGCTGGAACAGTGGCAGGCTCGTAGTAGGTGCTTAATAAAGAGCTGGTGAGTTGTTTAGTGTTCTGGACACATAACAACAGAGTTTATTTAAGGTTTTGAAAATCAACTGCACAAACAGGAAAACGCTGGCGCTTCCAAAGGGAACTCCACCCAGGCAGAGCTCCAGCAGGAAATACCAAAAAGTCAGTATCTAGCACAGAAATCACTGTGCTTGTATTTCAAGGCAAATGCTCTTTGAGCTGATCTCCAAGAGCCTGTGGAATAGTCTGGAAAAAAACCCAAGGCTTTAAGAGCTGTCCATAAGATTTCTCCTGTAAGGCCAGGTGACAGTCTCCAAGTGACAGCAGAGGGACGGGGGGGAGAGTTCCTTGTCATGCCAACCTCCTGGGGCAGCTAGCACAGCACTGAAATTGAAGTCCATGGCCCCGGCTCGGAGAGTGCTTGCAAAGTTCCATCTGTGCATTCTATGGGCAGTGCACATGTTAGCTGCCTACATTATCAAGAGCAAGAGCAAAACACGCCTAGGACTTTAAGACAGAATAAGGAGAGGAAGAATGAAGGGATTCCGAATAATAATCGTAACTTACTGCTCATTATTCAAACACTGTATTCGAAGATATGAATCAGCAAGCCCTACTTTCCTTCAATGGCCTCCTGGGTGTCCACCTTGGGGCCACTTGCCCTATGGTGAGGGAGTCTCAGGCCCCGCCCGAGAGTGGCGCGATACCTGACAGGGGAGCAGACGCCGACGGCCCGAAAACACACACCCCGGACCGGGAGACATGTCTGGCATGATCTCGTTTATTAGAAAGCCAATCCCCCTTTTATAGTAGAGGCCATACAGGAAACTCGCAAGCAGTAGGGTGTGACCCAATGGCACGCGACGGGTCGGGTCATTACGCCCCCCTATAACCTATCATAGGCAGAGGCACCTGTTGTCCGTGAGCACGGAAGGAGGTAACTGCCTATCACAGCCCTCCTGAGGCTAGGTGGGGCTATCTGCGGGACCTCCCTCCGAGGGGTCCGCCAGCGCCATCTTTGCCATTGATATGCTGAATCACTGCCACATGGGAGAGGCCCGGTACTCGGTACTCTAGAGCAGGCTTCTGCTAGTCCACCAGGCCCTTTCATGGCACTCGGTGGAGGACCCTACAAGGGAGGAGCGATCACAGAGACCCTAAGTCCACATTATCAACACTAGATCTTGGAAATAAACAATTGGCTAAAATGAAGATTTGTGAATAGCTACATTCCAGCTTTCTAGAAGTTCACCTTCGTGGGGAACTAGGTATCCACACACAGGACCAGACGTTTGGTAATTGATTGATGATGCCTCTTTCTTTCAGTAGTGTGCTTAGTTAAGAAGCTGCCTAGGAGCCGGGCATGGTGACACACACATATAATCCCAGTACTTGGTTTTAGTTGTGCTTGTTTTTTGTTTTTTTGGTACTGGGGATTGAACCCAGGGGCATTCTACCTCTGAACTACGCTCTGAGCTCCCCCCTTTTTTTTGAAACAGAGTTTCACTAAGTTGCTGAGGGCCTCCCTAAATTGCTGAGGCTGTCCTCAAACCTGAGATCCTTCTGTCTCAGCCTCCCAAGTACTGGGATTATAAGCATGTGCCACCATGCCTGGCTTAATCCCAGTACTTGGGAGACTGAGACAGAAGGATCACAGGTTCAAGGACAGCCTCAGCAACTTAGCAAGGCCCACAGCAATGCAGGGAGACCTTGTTTCAAATTAAAAAAATAAAATGGGGCTGGGGGTATATCTCAGAGGTAGAATGTCCCTAGGTTCAATCCTTAATACCCCCCAAAAAAGAAGTGACCTCGGGGCTGGGGGGCTGGCTCAGTGGTGGAAAGCTTGCCTAGCATGCATGAGGTCCTAGTTTTGACCCCTAGCACAGCAAAATGATAATAATAAAATTAAAAGTCCATTTTAAGAACAGAGAAGTGACCTGGTGAGTTTCATGTATTCCTATGTGACCCAGAGCTGTCAAGTAACTGACTCTGAATTTAGATAATGAATCCTGCTAATATTTGAGGAAAGCACAAAAATTCCAGAACACTGACAATCACATCATCTGAAAAATGATCAAACACGGGCTTCCAAGATAGGAGTCACCCTGACGAAAGTCCAGCATGCGCCACCAAGGTGATGCCACTGGCCATTCATTTATTAAATCATTTGATCAACAAAAGCAAAAAAACTCTGGAGTCTGATTAGAATCCTGGTTCTGCCTTTCACTAGGGATATACCCTTCGTCAAATTGCACATCCTTTCCTTTATAAATTACAGGTCATAAAAACTCAAACTTTGGAGATTGCCATGAACACTGAGTCATTTCAACTATTAATATAGTAGTCGGGCATGGTAGGGCATGCATGAGGTCCAAGTACTTGGGAGGCTGAGATAGTAGGATCACAGGTTCGAGGACAGTCTCAGCAACTTAGTGACACCCTCAGCAACTTACTGAGATTCCATTTCAAAATAAAAAATAAAAAGGGCTGGGGTTATAGCTCTGAGGTAGAATGCCCCTGGGTTCAATCCCCAGTACCACAATAATAATACTAATAGTAGTATTAGCAATGACTGTTGCTCAGAGCCTAATATAAGCACCAGGGACTAGAGTCATTTTGCCTTGTCCTTCGAGAGGGCCACCACATGTGGCAACAGCTGGGACAGAGCACACAGCTGTTCGCCTGGCATAACCCCCTTGAAGAACATTCTTCCCAGCCTTCAGGCCTTGTCAGGATGTGACTGCCCTCACGTCCACATGCCACGTGTAGACAGTAAAGGGAATCTTACACAAGACAAGCTTTGCAAACTGTTATGCTCCTAGGAAGAGCAAGATAATCCCATGAGACCAAGCCATCTGACTTGTTTGGGAGGAAAAGAAAGATTTCACATGAGTAGGAACTGGGAAAAGAAAAAGAAAGAAAAGAGGTCAAGGTAAATACTTAGGACACACAATTTAAGAACCTCAAGTCAGGTCTTTCTAGTGCACAGTTGTGGTAAGCAGCACAGATTCTCTAAACATGTCCCTAAGCCCAGCGCTTTGTAAATACTGCAGTGGGTGCCGATACAATCAATAAATAGTTATCGTGCCTTCCCTGGGATAGGCAAGCTCAGAGAACCAAATGTAAATCATCGGGGGCCCTAACATGAAGGAATTCGGTAAATGTTTCACAAGATAAATAGAAAGTTTGAGAGACCAGTTCTAAGTTTATCAAAATTCCATAGCACTTTACCTGCCCCACTGTCAGGGAGCAGTTTCTCCATGCCTACAGATGACTGCCCTGGCCAGACACGTCGAGCAACTGGGAAGGTCCACGGCTGGCAGTTAAAAAGTCAGGCATGAGCCAGGCTAGTGGCGCACGCTTGTAATCCCAGTACTTGGGAGGCGGAGACCAGAGGATCCGGGTTCGCGGCCAACCTCAGCTACATACGTAGTGAGGCCCTCTGCAACTTCGGGAGACCTGGCTTCAAAGTAAAGGATAAAAAATAGGGCCAGGGGTATGCCCCTGGGTTCAATCCCCGGTACTACAAAAAAAAAAAAAAAGTAAGGCATGGCCTGGTCAGTTATTGGGTTTGGATCTGGATGGATTTTATTTGCATGAAGAACCAAGGTGCTCCACAGAAAGAATTCACGCTACTAAGAGGTGAGTCTCCGGTGCACCTCTGTGGCTGGAGAAAAGCCCATTCACAGTAAAAGGCAAATGGCGCCAGGCATGGTGGCGCACACCTGTAATCCTGGTTCTTGGGAGGCTGAGACAGGAGGATTTCAGGTTCAAGACCAGCCTTGGCATCTTAGCAAGGATCTCAGCAACCTAGTGAGACCCTGTTTCAAAAACAAAAAATAAAAAAGGGACAGGTGTGTAGCTTGGAGGTAGATGGTCCCTGGGTTTGATCCCCAGGGCCACAAAAATTAATTGATTAACTAAAAATAAAAATGGCATCACAGGGTAGCCACTTGGAGTGATTCTGACCTCTCTCCCAGTGCTCTATTCTTGGAATCCCTACTGTGCCCCTGTCCTGTGCCATTAATCCACGGTCTTATCAGGTAGAGGATGCTGGGAAAGATCTGCAGCTGCCGCTGCAAAACAGCAACAACCAAGGCTGGCGCCTCCTGGCGGGGAGGGAGTAGCAGTGCAGAGAGCCCTATGGCAGCCCCACCCTACCCTACCCATGCAGGCGCATGAAGAAAGCAGGATGTGTTCCATGCAAACTGGGGAAGGGCTGAGCCAAGGGAACGCCATCTGTTCCTCCTTGGTCCTTTCAGCCAGATCCCCACCCCCACCCAAGCATTAGCCCCCAGATGTTGGGCTTGAAGGGACCCACCCAAGTTTAGACAGCTGAGTCACAGGAATAAGACAAAGGCAGATTGGAAACACCATCCTCAGTGCTCCCAAGGCGGGCTGGGAGGAGGTATTCGGGTGTGTAATAAACTGTGCTTTCTAATACTGAAGCCCGGAGTCAGGTGGACTTCCCAGCCAGGCCCAGGCAACACTGAATGCTCTGGGCCCCCACCAGAGGCCAGGCTGCCCGGGTAGAGGATAAAAGAGCAGAGCAAAGCAGGCGCTCTGTGCTGGCAGGTCAGGCCCAAGTGAGGGAGAAACTGAGGCACACACCTCCATTCCCTCCCCCAAGCTCATCATTCTATCTAGTCACCCATCTTCTCCTGGGAGGGGAGGGGCAAAGGATGTGGAAAAGCCAGGAGTGCTGCTGTAAGAGAAGGCACCTCCAGAGAGAGGGACTGTGCTAAGAAGGGCTATGCCTCCCCCGAGGAGAGTCAAGACACAGAGCGAGTCCCGTGGGACAGGGATGTTCTCCCAGTGGCTCCCAAAACAGTGCTCTTCTCTGCTAGTCTCCCCTTCATGTAGACAGTGCCCCTGACTTTCTTTTTCTTTTCTTTTTTTTTTTTTTGTGGTACTGGGGATTGAACGCAGGGGCATTCTACCTCTGAGCTACACCCCTGGCCCTATTTTTTATACTTTATTTTGAAACCGGGATTCACTAAGTTGCGGAGGGCCTCACTAAGTAGCTGAGGCTGGCCGCGAACCCGGATCCTCCAGTCTCTGCCTCCCAAGTACTGGGATTACAAGCGTGTGCCACCATGCCTGGCCTGCCCCTGACTTTTTAGTGCTCAGTCTGCTTACAGTGCCCCTGTGTCTTTTGGGTCCTGGCAAGGGTCAACTACTAGACCCAGGTCTTACACTTTGCAGACATGGCTGAAATGGTGCTTTCCACAAGGTAGAGTGGAGGAGGGGTGGGTCAAAGGATGACTGCCTGCTAACTCTTCCCCATCTCCCCCCAAAAAGACACAGAACACAACCACATGTATTCTAAAGCCCCGTGTTTCATATCACTGATGCGTTTCATATCACTGATCGAAGCTGGAACGGAACTGTGGTACAATAGGAAATGTGTGTGGTCTTTGTCCCAGTTCCTAAAACCCTTGGAATTTCTTGAGGGATGGGAGAGTCTTTTGCCCTTCATAACAAGTCCCTTTTGGTCGCACCTGACTTTGTACTAATGAGGTGACTTAGGGTGGGTCCTCTGGATAGCCTCAGAATGGAGCTGCTCACCAGAGACATCAGAGAAACCTTCAGCCCCACCCACTGGCCTCTGGAGCAGAGATTGTAAAAATTGTAAAAATTCTAGAACAGTAAGATTTGATGAGATTCCAGATTGCTGGATTTGTGGAGGTTTCTGGAGGGCGGTGCCTGTGGAAGGCAGGGAGCTTTATGCCTCTTCCCACATCCAGGGCTCTGTGTATCTCTTCCATCTTGCTGTTCATCTAAATCATTTGTAACATCCAACATTACAAGTAAACCAATGTGTGTAAGTGTTTCCGTGGAATCTCTAGGCTACCCTAGCAAATTAATCAAAACCAAGGAAGGACCGGGCAGGAAGGGGTACATCTGTAATCCAACTACTCGGGAGGCTGAGACAGGAGGATGGCAAACTAGAGACCAGCCTGGGCAACTTAGCAAGACCCTGTCTCAAAAAACGCTAAAAATAAAAAAGATCTGGGGATGTAGCTCATTGGTAGAGTGTCTGCCTGGCATGCCCGAGGCCCTGACTTCAATCCCCAGTACTGCCAAAAAAACAAACAAGCTGGGTACAGTGGCACTCACCTATAATCCCAGTACTTGGGAGGCTGAGACAGTGACCCACTCACAGGCAGATGATTCACATACTGCCATGTACTGCTGTGTCGGGCAGGCTGTTGGCATAGCAACAAAGATAAGATAAATGGAGACACTAGGACTTAAAGGGGGATTGAGAAACACCATGTATCCCCTCACCCAGTTACTGACGAAGCTATACCCTAATTTATGATATCCTGTTCTGTGATGTCAGACTAGACCGGCCTGTCTTTGTGAAGATAAGGAAGCAAGACCTAAATATAAGACCCGCGGTCCAGGAGGGGCGGCAGTGTCTCTTTTGAGCACTCCACCTCGCTTCTTTCCAGCATGGTCCTTTTCCTGTCGCTCTGCAATAAATCCTACTTTAGCATCACATCCAGGATTTCTGACTTTTTATTTCTATACTGAGCTAAGAAAAGGACCCACAGTAAATTGCGGGGATCATAACAGTTTTGGCGCCCAAATATGGACCCAACAAGGGCTTCTTCTCAACAGTGGTATGACACCACTGCATCTTGCAAGGTCAGTGACTCCCCCGGAGCAGGTTCGAAACCTCACCGATGACTGGGGATCCAGCACTGCGAGACTTTTCATGACTGTGGAGCCCCACCCCCGCCCTGGCTACCGTGTAGCAGCACCTGACCCTCCAGGGGAGGAGGATCGCCCCTATAACTAATGTAGGGCAGACAGGAGGGACTCTGGACCTCTCCCGAGTTTGCTGAGGCTCAGTGGCGGCCCGTAAGCAACCCGGAGCCTCACACCCTATGGGGTAATGGCTCTCATCGCCTATTGCCACACAAGCAGGACTAAGTCGGTGCCACGGCTTCTACTGAGGCTCCGGGGAAACCCATCCTGGTGCCCTCCATTTTGACCCTGTCTAAAGTGGGACACTCTTTTAAAAGCTCTATTGGAACTTGAACTGGGGAAAGACCATCCCTGGATGGCCACTGTCGCCTGGTTAGATACCCTGGGTCTTTGGCCCTGCCAGACAGAAATGAGTGTTTCCTCTTGTTATGGTAGTAGGAGGAGACTATGGTCCCCAGATTACCCACAAACCATTCTCACGGGCCGAGCTTAAGAAGATCAGAAAAGATCTGGGTAGTTACATGACCAACCCTGACCAATATGTACAGGCTTTTGAGCTACTGACCTCCTTATACAGCCTCACTTGGAGAGATATACAGCTGCTCCTAGTCCAAACCCTAACATCCTTGGAGAAGGAGCAAGTTTATCAGGGAGCCCAGGAGGCGGGCAACAATTATTACTTATTTTGTATACTAGAAGGACTGAAAAAGGCTAAAGTTAAACCCCTCAATTATGGGCAGTTGGCAGCCATACACCAAGGCCCAAATGAACCCCTGATGACTTCCTGGAAAGACTCAAGGAAATCATGGTTGCATTCACTAATCTGACCCAGGAATTGATAGAAGGGGAGGCCATCCTTAGAGATAAATTTCTGACCCAATATGCACCTGATGTAAGGAGGAAACTCCAAAAACAGGTGTCAGATCCTGAAAAATCCACTTTGGATCAACTAATGCAGACTGCCAATTTGGTAAAGGAAAATCAGAAGAAGAAATACCATGGAAAAATTCTGGCTGCTATGCATATGGACACGGGAGCCCGGGCTCAGGTCTGCTTTAGGTGTGGGAAGCCAGGCATTTCAAGCATGAATGTCCTCAGCAAGGAGGCCACAGACGCCCCTCAAAGCCCTGCCCATGGTGTAAAGGGGACCACTGGAAGTCCAAGAGCCAGAGGGATCTGGTGTCCTCAGACCCAAGTCCCCATTGATGGGCCCCAGGGCCACCTCTCCAGGCTCCCACAACCTGGGTCAGAACTGAAGAGCCTTGTACAACCCTAAAGGTGGGATCACTGTCTGTCCGGTCCATTGTGGACATGGGTGCTAGATTCTCCACGCTGCCTTTCTCTCCTGGTCCAAGATCCTCTTGTAAAATGAGCATTAAGGGCGTATCAGGCCAGCCCCTTGAACACTTCTTTGCTCAAGACTTAGCCTGCTTCTGGGGTGACCTCCACTTCTCTCATTCCTTCTTAGTCACACCAGAGACCCCAGCTCCACTGTTGGGAAGAGATACAATGTCAGGAAACCAAGCTAACTTGGGTACAAGTCTTACCCTTAGTCCTGTTTAAAATTACACCACTTTTGTCCACAGGACCCTCCAGAAAAGCCCCAAAAGGGGGGAGGGACCCTAAGCTGCTCTTTTTCCCTCTTTTGCTGTCCTGCTTGTACTAAGATAATTTTGCTATTCAAGGTTGCTTGGAGGTTTGTTATTTTAGTCAGTCTTAGCTAAAATGTAAACATCTGAAAAGTTGTAACTCTTTAAAGTCCAGGCTACTGTAAAACTTGGGTAGATGCTTTTGTTTCTTATTTTGTTAAAAAATTTATAAATTGTTTCAAAGTGTAAAGTCAAACACCCGGAGTGGTGGCGCACGCTTGTAATCCCAGTACTTGGGAGGCAGAGACCAGAGACCAGAGGATCCGGGTTCACAGCCAGCCTCAGCTACTTAGTGAGGCCTCTGCAACTTCATGAGACCCAGTTTCAAAATAAAGTATAAAAAATAGGGCCGGGGGTGTAGCTTGGAGGTAGAATGCCCCTGGGTTCAATCCTCGGTACCGCCAAAAAAAAAAAAAAGTGTAAAATCAAGAAAGGAATTAAGGCAAAAAGGAACCAGCATGTAGGAATGAGAAAGAGAGATGTAAAGAAGGTACATGAGTATGAGAAGTTTTGGTAAGGAAGGATAAAAAGAAAAGAGAATATTTTAGGGACAAAAAAGGATTTTGAGCTAGGCGTGGTGGCACATGCTTGTAATCCCAGTACTTGGGAGGCTGAGACAGTAGGATCCGAGTTCCGGGCCAGCCTCAGCTACTTAGTGAGGCCCTCCACAACTTAGTCAGACCCTATTTCAAAATAAAGAATAAAAAAATAGGGCTGGGCGTGTAGTTTGGAGGTAAAATGCCCCTGGGTTCAATCCCCAGTACTGCCAAAAAAAGAAAAAAAAACAGATTTTGTATGATAAAGTTTATCCTAAGATTGTCACAAATGTGAAAGGAAAGACTAGAGTAAAATCAGAAGGTTAAAAGCAAATTACAGAAGGTTTCAGTACATTGCAGAATGTTTGTGGAGGATAAAGCTTATTAAAAGAATATTGATGCTGTGATAAAGATGCTTATATTTAAAAATTATTTTATGCCAGGCGTGGTGGTGCACGCTTGTAATCCCAGTACTTGGGAGGCTGAGACAGGAGGATCCAGGTTTGCTGCCAGCCTCAGCTACTTAATGAGGCCCTCTGCAACTTAGCGACATCCTGTTTCAAAATAAAGAATAAAAAATAGGACGGGGGTATAGCTTGGAGGTAGAATGTCCCTGGGTTCAATCCCCAGTACTGCAAAAAAAGTTTCATATTTGGCCCATATTTATTAAATAATATGGTCAAGTTTGTCTCCAACAGGATTAAAGCCATCAAACTCCAGATGGTGCTCCAGATAAAACCACAAGTGAACATCCACCGGAGTCCCTTTGATGATGGTGGGCACCTGGGACATTCCTCCATGTAACACATTGCTTGCATACACCTCTAAGGCTGGGGCCCCACTCCGTCCCCATCCAGCAGGAAGTAGTTGGATCCATCTTGACACCCTATTCCTTGCCTACAGATGTATGCAAATTAATAAAAGGGGGGAATGACCCGTCACAGGCAGATGATTCAGGTACTGCCATGTACTGCTGCATCAGGCAGGCTGTTGGCATAGCAACAAAGGTAAGATAAATGGAGACACTGGGACTTAAAGGGGATTGAGAAACACCATGTGTCCCCTCACCCGGTTACTGACAAAGCTATACCCTGATTTATGATATCCTGTTCTATGATGTCAGACTAGACCGGCCTGTCTTTGTGAAGATAAGGAAGCAAGACGTAAATATAAGACCCGCGGGCCAGGAGGGGCGGCAGTGTCTCTTTTGAGCACTCTACCTTGCTTCTCTCCAGTGTGGCGCTTTTCCTGTTGCTCTGCAATAAATCCTACTTTAGCAGCACATCCAGGTTTTCTGGCTCTTTATTTCTATACTGAACTAAGAAAAGGGCCCACAGTAAATCCAAAATCATAACAACAGGAGGATGGCAGGTTTGAAGCCAGCCTTAGCAACTTTGTGAGACCCTGTTTTAAACTATAAAATAAAATAGGCCTGGGGGTATAGCTCGGAGGTAGAATGCCTCTGGGTTCAATCTCAAGTACCAAAAATAAATAAATAAATAGATTAAATAAATAAAAAGGGCTGGGAGTATAGCTCAGAGGTAGAATGTTCCTGGGTTCAATCCACAATACCAAAAAAATATTTAAATAAAAACAAAAAACCCAAGGGAAGATAGTGTGAACCCCTTATTTAAAATCAGTTGGTCAGATGTATAGGTGACATGCCGGGCGTGGTGGTGCATGCTTGTAATCCCAGTACTTGGGAGGCTGAGACAGGATCGCACATTTGCGGCCAGCCTCAGCTACTTAGTGAGGCCCTCCACAACTTAGTGAGACCCTGTTTCAAAAATAAAGAATAAAAAATAGGGCGGGGGGGCAGCTCGGAGGTAGAATGCCCCTGGGTTCAATCCCCAGTACCGCAAAAAAAAAATCAGAAACAGGGCTGGGGATGTAACTTGGAGGTAGAGTGTCCCTGGGTTCAATCCCCAGTACCGCAAAAAAAAAAAAAAAAGTATAGTTGAGAGCCTACTACTGGCAACTGTATCTGCCATAGGGGACAGTCTCTCGGGGCCCCGCTGTCTCCAGGTAAATGGTGTGAGAAGTCACTGACTGGAGGACTCCCAGCTAACTCTGCTGGAGCGGTGTTCAGTGGGTGGCGAAGCCCCCACATCTTGACCTGGAAGTGAGCTTTGCTGAGGGTGAGTAGAGAGGAGAAATTGTTTTTTCTTTAGAGAAGTCAAATGGCCGACCCTAGAGCATGTGTTAGGATTTACAAAGCACAGTCTTCCCCAGTAATTTTCACTCATGCATTCATTCAACAAACCGTTCTCACTGAACTCCTACAAGGCAGGGAACACAAAGCACAAACTCATCCCTGATGAGATTTATAAAATCCATGAGTCAAACAGGAACTTGCTGAATATCTAATCTGTATCCCAGGTGCTCAGCAAACACCTCTGAGACTCGCCCCTCCAACCTGCAGAAGGCCTCCATGGAAAGACGATGCCAACCCCGAAAGTCAGTTCCCTCTACTTGGAGGAAAGATTTCTTCTTCAGATTGCCTGGGGGTGGAGGACAGTTTAGAAAAACACAATAAATGGCTCATCCAATGAACTAAAATGACGTGTCTCCCATGGAGTATTGCACAAATTTTGAAGAGGGGTTGGTGAGTGTTACCCTTGGGTAGGTAAAACCAACCTACAAAAAATAACCTCCATGGCTTGAAAGCTGTAAAAGGGTTGAGACTCTGCACTGGCCCTTTCTGGGGCACGCCTGCTGACCCCGCCTCGGCTCCCAGAGAGATGGGTCTGTACATTTTTAGATACCACAGAAAGATTCCTTTTTGCTGAGCTCCTTCACAGCATTGTACATTTTGATAAAAATTTAAAACAACACAGCAGGCAAAAGAATAAAGGCTTTTCCCTCCTTTCGTCTCAATATAACCGTGCGAAGGGCAGAGAGCCAAAAAGTTCATATCCAAAAACTCCAGTACTATTTGTAGCTCCCTAATGAGCAAAACTTTTGTGGCTATTTACTCATCCATTCATTTTGTTATCTGAAAGGCTCAAGAACCTGAGGGTAGGCACACAGTAGGTACTCAGCAAGGGCTCACTGAATAAATGAAAGACACAACGAATGAAGGAAATATCTCAAGATAGACCACAGTCCCGCCAACGTCCCACGAGCACAGGATGAATTCAGGACTGAGCAGCAGCAACTATCTTGTTTATACCACACCGGAGACTGGAAGCGGAGAAATGCTTTTATGCTGACCCCAAGAGGAAGAGACCGAATGGAGACATGGAATGTGCCCATTCAAAGAGTGCGGAAGCAAGAAAGAGAGACCTAGAGGGATGTGAAACTCGATCACTCTAAGACCCGCCCTCATGTCAACAATCACCTCAGTTTAATTACAATAAGCTTAATCTTCATTAGCCAACCTTCCTTCTTTCCTTCCAAACTTTCTTCCTTCTTTGCTTCCTTGCTTCGCAGTACTAGGGATTGAACCCAAGGGCATTCTACCTCTGAGCTACACTTCCAGCCCTATTTTATTTTTTATTTTGAAACAGGATCTCACTGAGATGCTGAGGGTCTCACTAAATTGCTGAGGCTGGCTTCAAACCTGTGATCCTCCCATCTCAGCCTCCCCAGTACTGAGATTACAGGCATGCGCCACCACTCCTGGTCTATTAAGCATTTCCTCTGTGCTGCAGGTCCCCTGGTGAATGAGACCACACACTTCTCTCCCACCTTACTTTCTCTGGTAGCCCCACTGTTGATCCACCGGCTCCACCATCTTGTCTCTGACCAATGTCTCATTCCTCCTTCATTGTTCTGCCTATCAATTTGGAGTCCCAAGCTCGACATTATGGCATGCCTTCAACTCTCCTGCCCTCTCTCCCCTATCGCATACACCTGGCCAGTCTTTACCTGGGAACGAAACCCAAGATCCATCTCCTCTGCCCCAGCTCAGCCCTGCAGGAGAAAGTCATGCACTGGTGCCAACTGATGTCATTTATAATACATAACCCAAACCCAACCCTCGCCCGGGTTTCCCACTTCGGTAAATGGTACCACCACGTGCTCAGATGCTCCGGCCAGAGACCGCTCCTAAAAGTTTTCTCCTCCCTCCTGTCCCATGTCTAAGCCACGGCCAAGACACTGATGCCATGCCCCTGTGAGTCTGACACCCACCTTGTCTCTCCATCTTCATCAGCCACCACCTGGCTCGGGTCTCTATCCTCCCACCTGGACCACCGAAAGCACCTCTGAACTGGTCCCCGCCTTTGCTCTGGTCTGCTGCTGGACTAGTGACTCCTCACTGGATCATCCGCTCATGTGTCCACCCCGAGGGCTTCAGGGCTCACTGGCTGACTTCCAAACACCTGAACTGGAGTTCTGTGTTGTTTTTTTTTTGTCTGTGTGTACGCCGGGTGTGGTGGCCCATGCTTGTAATCCCAGTACTTGGGAGGCGGAGACCGGAGGATCCGGGTTCACGGCCAGCCTCAGTTACTTAGTGAGGCCCTCCGCAACTTCATGAGACCCAGTTTCAAAATAAAGGATAAAAAATAGGGCCGGGAGTGTGGCTCGGAGGTAGAATGCCCCGGGTTCAATCCCTGGTACCGCAAAAAAAAAAAAA
>PVJS01032541.1:0-22716 GCA_004027185.1 Glis glis | reverse complement strand
TCTATAACCAACCATTGTAAAGGTCAGAGAAACCCCGCGTGGGACTGTCCAATTAGCAGAGAGAAACTGAGGCTCTTTGTTTAAAATATATAAAAACTGAAGCAAAAACGTGCTTTTGGTCCCCGTACTGAACTGCTGTGTCAGTTTATGTCGGGCACCCAAGCTTAAGCTTGAATAAAGGCTCTTCTGCGGTTGCATACGGCTTGGTCTCCTGGTGGTCTCTCCGGGACAGAGGGTCTGAGTATAACAGTGTGCATGTATGTTTCTATCACTATGAACCTCATTATGATGCATAATTACGGTGCACCAAAAAAAAAAAAACAGGAAGCAGAAGATAACAGGCTCTGTTACTACTAAATTTCCTTCATTTCTACATTTTTGGTGGCAATTTTTGTTCCAATTCATCCTCCTGGCACTTCTGTTTCCTTGTCCCTGAGAATTCCACAATAACTGATTGAGGGGAGGATGATTTTGACCGAATCAAGTACAATAAAGGAATCAAGAAACTGCCTAAGCTCAATTTGTGATTCATTCTGCTCTTCTGGAGTAAAGTATGAGCTAATAAAGGATTTAGAATCAGTACAGGGAAGAAGTTATAAAGATAAATGCTCGCCGAGTCAAAAAACAAAGGTGTGCATTGTCTTAAGACAGAATGGCATACATTTGCCCAAATATTTCTATTACACAAATGCACTCCCTTCCCTGGAAGTGATTGGTTAACACGTGATATTTTATTTCATTGGAAACAGGTTCCCTTTAGAAGATAATTTCCTCACTATCCTCCGAGGCCCCGGCATCTGCTATTAGAGTCCGAATTCAATTTTGAGTGACTTAGGGGAATAAATCCTTCATAACTTTTCTTTCTAAATTATGGAAGATCTAAGGCTGAGCACCCCCTTTAAAATGATTTATTATTCTAGCATGTCACAGTATATTAGACATTTAGAAACTAATAATTTTTCAATAAATTTAACTCGCTCCATTAATTTTAAAAAGATTTTTTTTCCTTTCCTGAATTACGATTTTATCTTTGGGTTTCTATGTAATTATAGTCAGGTCAGTTGACAACAAGAATAAAATCACAGACTATTAAAGCTACAAGGTACCTACTGAGGTATCGCATTGAATTCTATAAGAGCTCTGTAAGGCAGGTCTGATTTTCCTTATTTTAACACGAGAAAACTGAGGTTCAGATAGGTCGTCTAGTGTCTTGGTGCTAAAGGGATTTAGACTCAGCCTTCAGACCCTAAGCCTTTGGTCTCTCTTCCAGAGACCATGTGCTGTTAGAGGGCTCCTGGTGACGTCACAGATGAATGCGAGTGAGACTGTGGGAGGAGAAGGGACCGTGCAGGGCTCCATGGTGAGCAGGTGTCCTCAGCCCTCTATCGATCAGCAGTGTGAGTCTAGGCAGTTTATTTAATCTCTTTGGACCTCAAAATGAGAAAGAATTCACACCATAAGGAAGTGCTGAGGGTTAGATGAGGTTATTCTATGTGGGCTGCTTAGCACTAGTGCTTGGTGCACTAGTGTTTAGTACATGATGAAGGTTATCATTCTCAGTAACGCTAGTAATGAAAACAGGAATAGAACTCAAGCCTTCTTCTTTTATTTATTTATTTATTTATTTATTTATTTATTTTTTGCTATGGGGAATTCAACCCAGGGGCATTCAAGTTTCTGAGATACACTTCCAGCCTTTTAAAATTTTTTTTGTTTTGAAACAGGGTTTCGCTAGATTGTTGAGAGTCTCACGAGGCTGTCCTTGAACCTGCGATCCTCCTGTCTTAGCCTCCCAAGTACTGAGATTACAGGCATGTGCCACCATGCCCGGCTGAACTTGAGCCTTTTAAGTGCTGGTAAAAGACTCGTTCTAATTCTTCATCACTGTAGCCCCACATAATAAACATGCCACTTTCATGGGTGATGTACTTTGTCCTGTCCACTCAGACATTTATTTACACAGACCAGCCTTGCTCTAGGTGGCACTGACTGGCAGAGCGTGTGTATTTACATGCATTGCTGTGGACGGTGCATCCAGACAGGTGTGGCTTGATGCTACTCTTTCTTGGCACTGGCCGTTCATTTCCTGGCCTCTTGAGAGAGCTGGAGCTGGGCTCTGCTCCCTGCAGTCCCTGGGGGCCCCGGTCTGCTGTTCTCTCTGACAAGGGGGCCATGGCAGGTCCAGTTCATTACTAATTCCCTAGGCTAGTTCACTGGCCCTCAGCTGCCTGCCTCCCCTCTCTGGCAGCTGCTCCCCCTTGTCATTCTGATCATATCAAGTCGCTTCTAGTTGTCCACAGCTTCCTTCCTCCTTTTTCTCTGTGCGTGAGGCTCAGCATGTGGATCATTGTGTAGGAATCGTTTGTTTCATTGCATTTGTCAGTAGGCTTACATCTGCCCCGTTCTTTCCTTTTGTGCTGGGGCAGGTATACAGAAAGAGCCCTTGTTACTCTCCAAATCCCTCCTCTGGATTTCCTCTCCATCCTTCTCTTCCTCTGAAGCTTTTATGGACACAGCAGATTCTTAGCTTGCTTCCTTTGACTTTTTAGAGTACGGCTGGTTATTTGACCTTTGACATTAGCTGCTTTATTTCTAAAGCTGTATCAGTCCTTCTCTATCCTTTTCAGCCTCTTGCTTCCCTTATCTGGCATTACAAGAACTCCCTTATTCATCCCCAAGTGAATGGCCTTGAAGGGTCATCGGGGAAGCCAGGAGAGTGTGCAGAGACGGCTCCCCCTTGTACGCGATGCCTAATGTCTCCATCTCTTCTCGATCTGTATCTTCTACAGGGATGTCTATACTGACATGCACATTCATATTGTATCTACATAAAACTTTGGTTGATAAGGAACATAGCAGCCCGGGACCAGACGGTGGGAATAGTGCGTGTTCAGAAAATCGAGACGCAAGCGCCTAAATTATATAGCAGGCCCCCCAACTCTCCAGGTGGCGTGGGGATCCTAAGGTGCTCTTCCCCGTTCTGTTGCTCATAAACCTCTGGGATTTCAAAACATGGCAGAGTTCAGGACTTAGTTGTTCTGAGATGCCCCTTCTGTCCCTGCCAAGGAAGTGCTGCTCATCCACCGAGGCCCATTTCCATTTCAAGTCTTTCTCTCCACTGACTCTTTCCTGGTGGTATTTGAGAACCACAGGGCACTTAGCACTTGACCTCTGAAATCTCTGAAGTCGTGAGCCTCAAACCAATTCTTCCTCTAAGTTGTGCTTGTCAGGTATTTTGGTCATAGCTATGAGAAAGTTGACTGAAACAGCCCCTAAAACAACTTTTGGGTTTCTCTTCCTTCCTGTTCTCACCATTATCTAAAACACACATGTGGCACACACACACACACACACACACACACACACACACTTTGTTTTTGAATTTAATCTTTCAATACCTGCCAGACATTAATGAGAGTTTAGCGTGTGCCAGACACTGGTAGTTGTAGAGGTAAATGAGCCTTCACCCTACCCCTGGGGTGTGACCACAGAGGGGAAGACTCACGTGCACAGCACACAATCACAGGCCGAGCCCGTGAACTGCCTCTGGGTTGCGCGTGGAGCACAGGCACTAATTTACGTGCGTGGTCTTTGTCTACCTTGTCCCAGGAATGGCAGGTTTGAAGTTAATTTGACTTCAACTTCTATGGTGAGGGAGATCATCTCAGCAAAAGGAAGGGCAAGGACGTTGACATGTGGCTATTTCCCATGGGACAGCATTCCTCTGTCACTCAGACCTGAGGACACCAGCGTCCGTCCGAGGTGAGCACAAACAGGCCCCGCGCGGTGCCAGGCGTGCAGGAGGCAATCGGAAGTAGCCAGGGGCTGGCACAGGCTCTCCGCTAAGTGCGTGGCCAGAAGAGAGAAGTGTCCCCACATCTACTCAGATGCAGGCTTGGGGCAGGTTGTCAAAGCACACCTCTGTGGCCTCAGGAAGTGCCTGGTGCGGCGACACTACTGATTCAGGACACCCGCCATTCAGAGAAAGCTGGTAATTCCCACCGACCCCTCCGGCATTCTCATTTCTAGAAACAGAGCCTGTCATTTCGGGATAGCTAACACTTCAAACAGCTTGTTGTGGGGGTGCCATGGTAACAAGAAAGGCTTCCATCCGTTTGTACCAAACGGGAGCGAGAGGTGTTTGAAGAGCGGACAGAAACAGGCTGCACTTCTGAGCAGGAGGCATTTAAAGCAATCGGCGGGACTGACTCCTGCCCCTGCGAACCGGCAGACCCTGCTCTCTCTCTCTGGTGCTCTGAACCTCCAGCGTGGCAGGGCACGGTCCTGTGTGGTGCCTGCCTGAGTCATCTTTTCTCCGTGTGCCCATCACACGGGCATTCTTTCCTGGGGACATGGGAGGCATTCATGCTAATGCCTTGGCTATGGGCACTATTTTAGTTAAAAACTGGCCACGTATTCTCTGGGTCACTTGGTCAAAGTCTTTCAGTCCCTGTGCAAGCTGAAGTCTCCTTTGCAGTATGAGGGTTTTAGATTAGACCAGCGTTTTTCGAACCTGGCTGGACATTGGGGCAGTTCAAGGAGTTGGTTAAGCACACAGGTTTCAGAGACCCACCCAGTCCTACTGATTGTCAGTCTCCTGAGGGGCCCAGGAAACTGAACTCTTTCCAACCTGCTGCCTGGTGATTCCGTGCGGGAGCTGAGGACCAGATGCTCAGCAAAGCGCTGTGGCTTTGCATTCTGGGGCTGTCTGATCCCATGGTCGTTGGTGCTTGACTCTTGTGAGGATTTGGGGATTGCATCTGATTGGTTTGCATCCTGGTGTGCAATCTTTGCTAGTATGCTTCTTTTTATGCCTAATAGTTTAAAATGTGTAGTTTTAACTCCTAATAAATACTATCAATTACTTATATGTAGAGCTGCTAATGTTTAGGGCTGCACCCCTAAACAGAAGCCTATACCCAATCACCTCCTTCCTACTTCTAACTCCCCCTGCCTGGACACAAACACACACAACCTGTCGGCTGGCTCTTTGGTAACTCCTTTGGGCACTGGGAGGCCTAAGCATTTTGTCCACTTTCAGCAAAAGAGTCCTCTGCTCAGAGAGCCCAGGTCACAGCACTGCCGGCAGATTGCTGAGTAACGGTGTCTCTTTCCATAATAATAATAATACTACACTGCCTTTGTGCCAAACTTAGAGCTTTTCCTCATGCACTTCCACAATTTTATGCAAGACTGGAGTCATGGGCTATCTGTGTGTGGCTTGGAATCTACAGGGGGCGCAAAGCCCAGGAGGATGCTGAGTGAGGATTCCGGGGTGAAAAATCAGGGGCTTGGAAGCATCCTCGCATCTATCATCCTCCAGCCCGGCGCTTCATGCTGAGTGAAGCTCCTCCAGTCCTCCAGGAGGGAAGCTCCCGATTTCCTGTCTGTGGCCTCCTTGAAAGGTGGAAAGGAGCCGGGCATGGTGGCGCATGCTTGTAATCCCAGTACTTTGGGAGGCGGAGACGAGGATCCGGGTTTGCGGCCAGCCTCAGCGCTCTCTCTCTCTCTCTCTCTCTCTACTTAGTGAGGCCCTCCGTAACTTCGTGAGACCCGATTTCAAAATAAAATATAAAAAAATAGGGCCGGGGGTGTAGCGCGGAAGTAGAATACCCCTGGGTTCAATCCCTGGTACCGCAAAAAAAGACCCCTACACTTGAGTTGGGAAAGTTTGGATCATGTTCCAGTCTGATCTATCCCACCCCCAAGCTGGCAGTGCTAGCAGGGGCCACACTTAGAAAGTGAACTCTAGTTAAATGTAATGAAAAGAAAGCTTGCTTGGGCAGAAGGAAGCCCGAGCTGGTGGTTTGAGCTGGTGTGTTGCTGATGGAAACTTGGCCAATACCTAAGTCCGATCGAGGTGACTGGGATTGATTCAGGAGCCAGCAGGTTCCCACAGAGAGCTATAACCCGATCGATAGCACTGCGGCCTGCCTGAGCAACGCTGTGGACCGTGCGACACATGATAGTGAGAGTCAGACTGAAAGGTGCATCTGCTCTGCCCTGAGACGGAGGGCCTGAAGGACAGGCACGGATGCTAGTGCTGGGGACAGAGGCAGAGGAACCTGCTCTGTCAGACCCTCAGAGACACTAAAGTGACTTGGAGATTTTACAATTCAATCTGAGAGTCGCTGATGCGAAACCGTCTAAGCCAGCCGCCTAGCTGGCCCACGGGGGATGCAGGATTTGGAGGCAGGGCGGTCCACCTCCAGGGCCCTGATCTTGACTGCTCCCCTCCCCAGTGTCCCGAGCCTGCTTGTCCTATTTTCCCTCATCTGAAATGAAATATGTCGCCAACTAGCCAACTCTTGGTCATCGATTCTACCTATGTACATCAGCTTCCCCCTAAATGTAATCCAGGGACGTCCTCTGGATGGTGGGCATGGCTGTAGTAAATGTCTCACTGGCTTTTGGTTTATATATTTGTTGTCAATCGAGTTAGCCTGAGCTGCTCCTCGTGAGTCTGACCAATGGTGGGTGAACTGAGAGTCTATGATGCCGGCAGTAGGGCCCAGTGGTTGAGAGTTGGGCTCAAGATTTGAAGTTGATCTGGGCTTTTATTCTTGGTTCCACAGCTTGCTAGTCATCTCTGAGCCCCAATTTTTCTCATATGTAAAATAGAGATACGCGTAATACATACTTTCCAGGGTGGCCGAGACAATTAAATGAAGTGTACTGAGCACCGTCCCCAGCATGCGGCAGGTACTCGAAACCCGGTACTGATGTTCCCTGTTGGACCCGTGAGCGAGGGGCCAGGCGGTGGCTGCTCACGGAGGGGCTGTCAGCAGCTGTGTGTGATTCCCTGTGACAGCAGCGCCTTATCTTCTCTGAGCTTGCCTCCTTGCAAAAGGTTTTGGTTTTTGCTTGTCCACATATCCCTTTTCAAAAACTTCTTTTTTAAATTTTTAATTGTACACTTAAAAATATAAAATCATAGCCAGGCGTGGTGGCACACACTTGCAATCCCAGTACTTGGGAGGCTGAGACAGGAGGATCCGGGTTCGCAGCCAGCCTCAGCTCCTTAGTGAGGCCCTCTGCAACTTAGTGAGACCCTATTTCAAAATAAAAAATAAAAAATAGGGCTGGGGGTGTAGCCCAGAGGTAGAATACCCCTGGGTTCAATGCCCAGTACATACACACACACACACACACACACACACACACACACACACACACACACCACACATATATATTATTTTATACATTTTATAAAATTCAAAGCATATTAAAGTATATGAAGCTAAAATTACCCCCTTCTTTCTAACTTTTCTATTATATTTACATAACATATAGGAGTTTCTGTTGTCTATCTTTTCAAAGATGAGCTTGCAGTATACACAACATCCCATGATTTGTATTTTGTTTGCTTATTTTTTCCTTCAGTCAAATACCATGAATATTCTTCCAGGCTGTGAAATACTCATTTTTTTATATGACTGCATGGAATTTTGGAGCATTGTCTCCAGATTTTTCTATTGCAATTAATTCTGCAATGAGTGTTCTTATGCACATATCTGTGGGCTATTTTTGTGAGAGTATTTTTGTAGACTATTCCTAGAAGAAGAATTTCTGGGTCGAAGAAATCAGTATTATAACTAACCATTCTCTTATTTTTGGACAGCTAAGTTTAAATTTTTTTATAGCTAAGTTTAATTTTTTTTACTCTCTTACTGAAAATGCTGTAATGAAAGCCTTTGGATTTATTTTTTATTTGAAATATTTTCTTATAATTTGCTTATTAATGAGTAACAATAGTTACACTATTAGCATATACTGTAGGCCAAGAATCCATTGCATGCATCTCTCTCTCTTATATCTGCCTCCTGGGCACATAGTGGCCCATTTTACAGATGAGAAAACTGAGTGTCTAAAGGGTTGACCCAGAGCTGTAGCATCCAAATGGCAGATCTAGGATTTGAGCTCAGGTCAGTCTGATTTCAAAACTGACAGTTTTTGATGCTTCAGAGCATGCTGCCTCTAAATGTCACTCATAAACTTATTCAGAGATTCCAGGGCTTCACAGGGCAGTTACAGGAGGGTACAGGAGTTGGAGTGGTCACCCAGATATTCTGTTGTTGGGAAGAGCGCCCCGAGAATCGAGCCGGGCTCATCCTCACTTGGGGCAGAAGTGTACGTGTGTGTCTCGCAGCACAGGGCTCAGAAGCCACCAGGAGCCTCTGTCTCCTTCCCCCACGGAGCCCTGTGCTGACAGGTATGTGCAGGCTAACAGCCCAACACGGAGGCTTTGGTCGGGGAAGGAGAGCACTGTGGTTACTCGGGAATGAGGAGCTTAGCAGGATTGGTCTTTACATAAATACAGGAAAGCGTGCGGAAGTATAGGCCCGAAAGGGGGATTTGGAAGCTCAGAGGAAAGCTGTTAATCATCTGCCCCGGATGATAAGGAACTTGCAGGAACATGTGGATGAGTAAGTTGGAGCTTGCAGGAACATCTGGAGGCTAGACACATCCAGCTGCGACCATGGACCCTGGAGAGTGGTGGGCGTCCATGAGGCTGTCTCCTCATGGTCTCTGTCTCCTTGAGTTCACAGCCTGCTGGCAGGCCCGGGTTGCTGCTGGTCAGTAGGAATGAAAGTCGGGGAGAAAAGCTGGACAGGTGGTGGAGGGGAGAGCAGGGGTGAGCTGGGATCCGTCGACAGCTCCACACCCATCTCTCATCACCTCCCTCGCCGTCAACCTTCCAGCGTGTGGTGCCACCTCGCTTCCGTCTTCGAAACCTCGTGCAAATTCTATTTTGGCCAACTCTAACCTGGAAACATACAAGGATGGGACTTTAGGAAAAATAACTTCAGCTTAGCCAAGTTGACAAGGCCTGAAACCACCATAGCCTATGGATGGTCTAGGCACGGTGCTGTTCGCTGGGTATGAATGCGGCGGTCCTGGGGGTCCTGGGGCTATAGAAAGTGCCGAGTCCCAGCACCTAGGAGCACAAAGACACCTTTCATGGGTCTGTAAAAAGCTCAGCATGGTTGGACCGCACAGAGCAAAGCGGCAGAGTTAATGAGGGGGAAGAAGGATGGCGGATGGAGTGCTGGCTGGGACCAGATTGTTTTGTGCTTTAAATGCCATATTTGAAAGCTTAGGCTTTGTCCCATGAAAGAGGTGTGCTGAGTTTTAAGCAAGGGGAAGAAAACCAGCACATTGGCACTTCAGAAAGCCTGCTCTAGTTGCAGCATGAGGCCGGTTTAGAGCGGGCGATCCTGGTGGCAGGGACAGCAGGAAGCCGCTCGTGACTCAGGGATTGAGAGACAGCCGGCAGCCATGTCTAAGAGGTCTGAGGAAGAGGACCGGTGGGAAAGACGGGAGGATGGAGGAGTGCTGGGCTCTGGAGCTTGACTGGAAAAGAGGGTGGGAGAGAGGGAGAGAGAGAGAGAGCGGGAGAGAGGGGGACAGAGAGCAGCAGAGGGAGAGAGAGAGGGAGAGGGGGAGGGAGAGGGGGAGAGAGACAGAGAGACAGAGAGACAGAGAGACAGAGAGACAGAGAGAGGAGTCCAGGGCTGCTCTAAGATCTCTTACTGGGATAACTGGATTGATGATGGTGCTGTCCATGGAGATGGGAAACTGGGAGAGGTCTGGGAAGGGAGAGGGGGAGTTTCGTTTGGGGTACGTTGCTTCAGATACATCTGGGAAACAGGGCTGGATATATGGACCTGGAGTTCAGGAAGAAACATGACCTGAATGTATAGAGCATCAACCCGTCCCAGAGTTCTTAACGTAGTGTGTTCATGGACCCCCTAATGACTATGAGGAAAGCTGTTTTCATTACATATATATAATTTATATATATGTAAATATGTATATATTTTTAAAAATATATATTTTTCAGGAAATATACAGACCACTTGGAGTCCACCTTGGATTCGTTAGGTATCAAAGCATGTACCTGGAGACTGGGTGGAGTGAGAGAAGGAGAAGAGGATAAGGCCTTGGGAACAATAACATTAATAGGTGGGCCGGGGCCAGGTGTGGTGGCACACATCTATAATCCCAGTACCTTAGAGGCTGAGACAGGAGAATCGCAGGATCCAGGTCAGCCTCCACAACTTAGCGAGACTGTCAGCAACCTACTGGACCCTGTTTCAAAACAAAACATTAAAAAAAAAAAGGCTGGGAATGTAGTTTGGAGGTAGAATTCCCTGGGTTCAATCTCCAGTACCACAATGGGGGAAAAATTGTGTAGGGGAAACAAGCCTGCAGAGGATGCGAGGATTCTGGAGGAGGAAGAGCTGGTCCTTCCATCTAGCAGTTTGCAGACAGGTAAGTCCAGGTAAAAAATTCAGGGAACACAGTAATAACAACAGAACTGGAGAAAAGGCAAGTAAGAGAAAGATTTTTAAAAACCTATCCAGTATAGCGGAAAGACAGAATTTAAAAGCACAAGAACAGGGTCCACCAGAGAACGCGTATGGACATCTGGGGAATGAGGGGGGGTGGGTGAAGTAGATGCGACAGTGTGACAGAGAAGAAGGGGGTGGTGTGAGAGAGCTCCCATGGCTGGCGAGCAGGAGCGCAGGGATTCAGGCATCCTGGGAGCTGTCTTCTGACTTCTCGGCCTCTGTGAAGAAGGGAGGGGGCCAGCTAGTCGCAGGGAGGGATGGTCTGAATTTTTACTCCAGCCTTCCTGGAGTCTCTGATCAGAATGGATGAGGGCAAGTTACGTGGCTCTTTCTGTCCAAAAGAAAGAAATATTTTTAACTGAGGAGGTGTGTAGGCCCCATCTGGCTCCTTCAAGTAGCTCGACCCAGTCTGTCTCCCATACCAGGCTCCATGCTGCAGGGAAGCCAGTCAAAGCTCTGTAGTGGGACAGAGCCATGAACCCAGACTCCTGACCCCGGCCTTCCATGACTACGCGCTCCCTCAGGTCTGCAGGGTGCCAGCAGCTCTGCACCAGGCTTTGCTTCCTGTCAGCGCTCTCTAGTCTTCTTGGGAGTGGCACTGATTTTCCTAAATCTTTAGCTCCCTCTAGATAATCTCACAGAATACCCCTGTGGGTCCAAGCCCCAAGACCTTCCTACCATGCATGGATCCTTATATGGGCAGCATCTCGAGGAACAAAACCGTAAGCCTCAAGCCAGGCATGGTGGCACACACCTATCATCCCAGCACTTGGGAGGCTGAGATAGAAGGATCGTAGGTTTGAGGCCAGCCTCAGCAACTTAGACCCTCAGCAATTCAGCAAGACCCAGTTTCAAAATAAAAAATAAAAAAGGGTTGGGGTAGAATGCCTCTGGGTTCAATCCCCAGTACAAAAAAGGAAAACAAAAGTATAAGCCTCAAGAAAAAAGAAATTACAGTTCACACTTGTATTTATTGAGAAGACTTGAGAAAAAAAATCTTATTGACATAAAGACTTAAGAACTGAGGCTGCTGCGTTGGTTTGTGTCTCTCTCAGCAGGCTGGAGGGCAGGCGGGACAGTGTCTACAGTCCCCGAGTGCGGGAGCAGAGGACAGGACGCACTGGGAGACGCCAGCCCAAGCCGGCGGGCGAAGGGCTGCCACGTCTGGTTTAACTTCCTTCATGTGATCAGGATCACAGCTCCTCTCTTGAACTCTCACTGATAAGGAACAGGAGGTTCTCCCCGATATTTAATTATCAAGGTTCTGTGTTAATGTTTCTTATTTTGAAAGAATTATATATTTTAGCAGGGATGAAGGACCTTTCCCACCTCAGCCGTCGGAAAGGAAATTGCTAATGCGATACCCCATCATCTACATATCCTCGAGCACTTCTTACAGATGAGCATTCTCCTGTGAGAAAAAGAAAGCACAGGTTTATCATCAAAATAAGAAGTGAACAGGGATGCGTTACCATGGAGACTCAGGTCCCCGTCACTCCACAACGTCATGGACCGCGAAGGGGTCCAGTTCAGAATCACGCTTTGCATTTGGTTATCATGGTTTTCAGTCTTCTGTCTAGGGCGCATCTTCAGCCTTCTCTTGACTTTGCCTCCTGAAGAGTTTGAAGGAAAAAGGAAACAAGCCAGCTGTTTTGTAGCGTGACTCTCGGTTTAGGTCTGACTGTTGATCCTCCTCCTCCTCCCCCTCCTCCTCCTCCCCCTCCTCCTCCTCCTCCTTCTCCTCCTCCTCTTCATCTTCCTCTTCCTTCTTTTTTTTTGATACTGGGTACTGAACACAGAGGACTTCTACCTTTGATCTACACCCCTAGCCCTTTTTATTTATTTATTTTTTGTTTTGAAACAGGGTCTCTCCAGGTTGCTGAGAATCTCACTTGCTGAGGCTGGTCTTGAACCTGAGATCCTCCTGTCTCAGCCTCCCAAGTACAGGGATTACAGGCGTGCGCCACCACGCCCGGCTGTGATGAGTCTCTGTGCTTTGATTCTTGTCTCCGGCAGGAACATTGCGGAACAGGTGCCGTGTTCTCATTGCGCCTTAACAGGCGGCGTGGATCATTTTTATTGGTCCCATTGATAATGGGTTATTCTGATGACTGGATTATAGTAGTATCTGCCAAACGTCTCCACCGAGAGGTTATTCTTTCCTCCCTTTTAACTGAACAAGTATTTTGTAGGGAGATCCTGTGGAACTATGCAAATAACCCATCGTTTCTCACGGGCCACCTCCCGATGTTACGTACCAGACAGCTCCGGGCCAGATGTCCTTGTCACCGTGATCAGGCTCTGGTCCCCACGCCAAGGACACCATCCCTCGGGCGTGGGGCCCTGCTCTTTCTTCCTGGGCTCTGATACCCCCTGCCAGCTGTTTCTAGGCATGGATGTCTTTCTTCCCTGTGAAGGTCTGCTTCCTGCATGGACACCCCACCTGGGGCCTGACACTCCGCTCAGAGTCACTGAAGCCTGCCCCGTCCCCTTCAGCCCAGGTGCCTGCCTGGCTCTGCTCCACTTAATGGCATCCAGAGCTTTGGGAGTAATATTTTTGGGGGGGGGGAGGGGAGAGGGAAAGATAAGGAGAAAAAGGAAGAGGAAGAGTAGCTACCAAATTTTATCTATGAAGTTTTTTTTTGTGGTACTGGGGATTGAACCCAGGGGAGTTCTACCTCCAAGCTACACCCCCAGCCCTATTTTTTTTTATTCTTTATTTTGAAACAGTGTCATACTAACTTGCGGAGGGCCTCACTAAGCAGCTGAGGCTGGCCGTGAACCCGGATCCTCCAGTCTCTGCCTCCTAGGTACTGGGATTACAAGCGTGTGCCACCATGCCCAGCTTTGAAGATTTTTTTTTTGATTAACCACTGGAGTTGAAATTTCTAATGATGGGATTTGTTACAAAGTCTTACAAAACACATATTTTGATAGAAAATAGTATTTGTTCACTTAATCACTTAGTCAATTATAGAATAAGTTGAATTAAAAACTGAATTTGCTCCTTATGACCATAGGCGAGCCCACTGGCTCTGTCTTAATTAATAACCCATCACTGCATACACCAGGTAAGATCTCGGAGGGCTGCCCGCCTCCTTCCTGCTCATGTGCCCACAGATTCAGGTCTGAAGATTGTCTTAGCCTCATTCTGCAAAGTTCACATAGGGAAGATGATTCTGACCGTGTTAGATTGTGGAATGGATTCTCACTGAGGATTATATTTGATTTCTGTTTCTGTGCAGCTCTAGAGTTTGGGGGAGCCACCTCAGGGACCTGGGGAGGACATTCCATTTCACAGCCGACCGCTGGCTTCCTTCACACCTGGATTCCAGGTAAGACCGCCTCCCTTGGAGGAGAAGGTCCTATGCTGCATATCCCTTCCTGGCACCCTCCCAGCCCCCTCTCACATGCGAGAGAAAAGGAAGCACCACTGTCAAGTCTTTGCTCTCAACTTAAGTGTGAAATCCCCATGTCATGTGGGTCATTTTTTCCAGCTTTAGCAGACGTGTGTGTGTGTGTGTGTGTGTGTGTGTGTGTGTGTGTATGTGTGATGCTAGAGATTGAACCCAGAAGCATTCTACCTCCAAGCTACACCCCCCAGCCCTATTTTGTTTTATTTGGAAACAGGGCCTTGATAAGTTGCTGGAGGCTGGTTTCGAACCTGCAGTCCTCCTGTCTCAGCCTCCCAACTCCAGCAGACATGTTTTAATTTTTAATTTGAATGAATTTCATATTTTTTCTGCAGAGTGGAGCTTCTAAGTAAAAGAGTTAAGGCAATGGATGTATGTATATTAGCTATGGCCACATAGTGTGTAACAAATTGTCCCCAGGTCTGGCTTGGAGCAAGACTCCTGTCCTCACAGATCGGTGTGTTGGTTGACCTGGGTAGCACTTACGGTGGTTTGGGTTCGTCTCACCCATGTATTTGAGAATCAGCTGGGGCCAGCTTCACTCTCTCATGGGTCATCCTCCTGGGACCAGCAGTCTGGCCTTGGGCCAGTCTGAGCAGGCTCTTCTCTGCACAGGGCTTTAAGTGTCTGCTGGGAGGCAGGAGGACGCTGAAGCGCGGCAGTGGATACCAGGAGGGTCACAGCACCGGGGCCACTAGTTCAGCCTGCCGTGGTGTGCTGCATGGAGAACAGGGGCAGGGCAGGACGCTGCCAGGCTTAGGCAACTGTGTCTAGGTCACCGGCTGGTCACCGGCTGTCTTTCACATCTCCTCCTTCTCCGGAGCTAGGAAGAACACCCCTTGCTTGTTAGCGCCTCTTCTTTCTGGAAGCCTCTCATTCTTTAAAGGCTGCTCAGTTCATCATATTGACATACAGGGAGTATTTGAATGAATGAATGAATGAGTGAATGAATGAATGACAGCCTGCTAAAGCTCTCTGGATCCCCTTAGGGACACTGAGGCCCTTACTGCTGCACACATCCGCAGGCTGAGGTTAGGGCCTGATCCTGTCCTAGGACCTCCATTTTCATTCTCGCTCCCTAAGTTCTAGGTATCTGGCACCTCCCAATGATTCCTGTGTTCTCATACAACCCAGATTTCTTTAAAAATTTTTATACTTTTATTGGTGCATTGTAATCCTGCATCGTAGTGAGGTTCAAAGTCATGCAAACAGACATGCGCACAGGTCTTGGTGTGATTCCCTTCAGGTCCCACCCGCTCCCCACCCTCTCTGTTCATAGTAGTGAGATTGGCAGTGATACCGTCCTACATGGGCACAGCGTAATTTGGACCATTTCTTTCATCAGTTCTCCCTTTCCCTTCTCACTCTCCCATCCCCTTCCACTAATCTTTTCTATGTGTATGCAGAGGATGATTGTCCCCGCTTTATTTATTTATTTATTCATTTATTTATTTATTTATTTTTGCGGTACCAGGGATTGAACTCAGGGGCGTCTACCTCCGAGCTACACCCACAGCCCTATTTTTTTATACTTTATTTTGAAACCGGGTCTCACAAAGTTGCGGAGGCCTCACTAAGTAGCTGAGGCTGGCCGCGAACCTGGATCCTCCGGTCTCCGCCTCCCAAGTACTGGGATTATAAGCGTGCGCCACCACGCCTGGCTTGTCCCCGCTTTAAATAGCTTGTTGTTTTTCAAGAAAAGTTTTGTGAATATTTTAGGTTAACTTTGATAGAGATATGGTCCTCCTCCTGTTTTATGTTGTTGTCCGTTAACATAACAATCACCACTGACTAAGCACGCCTATGTATTGGGTGCAATGCCATTCGACTGGCTTTACTTCCAAGCATACAGGGCAGATGGGCAGTATTTAGTATTCCCATTTAATAGTGGAGGAAACTGAGATTCAGAAAAGTTAAGCTGCTGACTCAAGGTCAGACAGCTAACAGATGACTGACCTGGGCCATGGGTCTTGCCTGGCTGCCCTCTGTCCCATCCCCTGGATTGCCTTGACCTGCTCACCGGGTCGGTCTCCCTCCCTCCAGCATCCCTCCTGCGCCTTCTCCTGGAGTCACCATTCTGTTCACGGCATACAAAGCGTGCGCTGGAGAATAGTGCTCGACAAAGGCAGGAAGGAAATAACAAACAAAACCAGCTTTATTATTTGGCTCCAACACGTACATGATTATTGTGACAAATTCTCATCATCTTCCCTGAGAGTAAGAGAGAGAAAAGGGGCTTATGCTACTGAATAAAATATGTAGTTCACATGTAAGGAAAGACTTCCTCTTGTTTGTTAAATACTGTCAAGGGACCCCTGAAAAGCTAGCAAATATTTTTACTCAGAAGTATTACAAATCTTCCCCTTCCTTTTCTCTTTCTCCTTCTATTTGCATGGAATCTTTTTTCTTTCCCAATAAAATCTCCATATAATTCCACCCCTCCATTCATTCTTATCGCAGTGCCGGGCACTGTGCTAGGCTGAGCATGGTGGTGGATGAGAGACAAACCCAGTCCTTGTCATCGGTCACAGGCACTGCCCCAGGGAAGGTGCGGGAAACGCAGAGATGCCCCACCGGTCCTCTCTGACATCCTGTCCCTGCGCATCCCTGTGCAACACCCGTACTCTGCAGAACGTTTCGGAAACAACCGCCTGTGGACTTGCCGAGAGGATGCGGGCCGCAGGTGTCTTCCCGAATCTCCGTTCCAACCGCTTTCCCTCGGGGACGTCACGACACATGCTTATTTTATGAATGCACACACCGTCTGTGTCGGGGGTTCTGTTGTTTAAGATGGCTTTGTACAGGATGGAGGTGGACTGTGTTCCTGGAGTCCTTCTCCCCTGCCTTCCTCACTCTGCCTTCGGCCTCCCTCAGTCCTCTTTCCTAGACCATCTTTAAGGTAGCTGCCAGGGCTGTCTTCATAAAGCTTTCAATGGCTCCCTGTTGACCTCTCAATATCGCTCCATCATTTAAACAAGCACTCGGCCCTCCTGAGCTGCCTTGTCCCCTGCCTGCTCTCCGGTCCTGTTTCCCATCACGTCCCTTCTCTGATCACCTGCTTGGTCCCAGATAGGCTGAATGTTCACTCTTCCTCACCTGGCTGGCCCAGAACGCCCATTGCTTTCCCCACTAAGCAAAATCTTTCAACCTGCAAGGCTCAGATCCGTGCAGCCCCCCCTCACCCCGCCAGGCCTTCTCCTATCACTCTACCAGAATTAATTGCTTCCTCCTCTGCGCTCCGCAGCCCTGTCTTGTCCTTGTTTAGCACGTTTTCTGCTCCGTGTCATCCAGGCAGGATCAGCTTGCGTGTCTGTTTCCTGCAGTCCCGTAGCTATGCCAGAACCGAGGTCCTGGGCCCACGGCAGTTATCGGTGCTCACAAAATGATCTTCACAAAATGTCTCACATTACTGGCTTAAGTTCTCGTACTGAGTTTCTGCAAAGTCATCTGTGGCCAGTTGGAGAGCTGGGTCATGATTTGATTTTTAATGTTGTCTCCAAGAGGAGTGCTAGAGCTTGGTAGAAGACAGAGCTGGGGTCAAGTTCCATCTGTATGCCTATTCTGTCAGATCTGGTGAACCTCGTAACTATGTTGATCCTCAGCTATCTTATCTAAAAGTGGGAATTAAGCTGGGCACACTGGCGCACGCCTGCAATCTCAGTGTTTGGGAGGCTGAGACAAGAGGATCGTAGGTGCCAGGCCAGCCTCAGCAACTGAGCAAGATCCTGTTTCAAAATAAAAGAATAAAAAGGGCTGAGGTGTAGCTCAGAGACAGAATGCCCCTGGGTTTAATCCCCAGTAACACACACACACACACACACACACACACACACACACACAACCTACCTTGTGAGTTATCACAAAGATCAAATGACATGATGTGTGTTTGGCAGAATGCCTGCCACAGAGCAGTGAATGATGAATGATAACCATGATTAACATATTTCTTCTGGAAGAAATCCTAGCCTACCTTGTCGAATCCCCACGAAGTGCCAGGCTTGTCTCCACACTTCACCCATGTCGTCTCCTTGAACCCTGAGAGCCGCCTCTATGAGGAGGAGCCCCTGCTGCATCCCCACGTCAGGAGGGGAAACTGGGGGCGAGTGAGGGGGACAGCTGGGCGAAACCCCACATTGGACACAACAGTACTTACCCCCAGCTGCTGGTGCCCTCGGTGGATTGGAGGAGTTGGTGAAGAATGTCCCCGTGGTCATGGAGCAGGGGAATTGGATGTGATGTCACCCCAGGTGGAGAGGGATCCTGGGGAGAATCCATCTTTGTGTCCGTCTAGGTGGGGACTTCCTTCTGGGCCGGTCTCTTCTGGTTGTGCAGAGAGAAGTGTCAGAGCTCAGTCATCGCTCCATCCCCCCCCCCCCAGCGTCTCTGCGGAGTCCGTTCTTTTAAGAAGACTTCCTGCCCTTCAGAGTTCCAGGATTTTTTTCAGTTACAGTATTTTAAGACAAAGTTGGCTTATCAAAATCTCTCCCCAAAGAGGGGGACAAGGTTGAATGAACTCAGATCCCTTCAACATATGAGCTGCACTAATCAGCTGGGCAGTTTCGTTAGCTCCAGGGCGTGACCGTGTGGTCTATTTGAAGAGGAGGAGGAAGGATGCCTCGTGAGGTATTCGTCCCTTTGATTAGCCACTGCGAGAAGCCCTGTGATTTGTTATTTGACTCACACTGGGACCAGCTACTCTGAATACGCATGCTCTTCTATGTTGTTATAATTTAGACAAACATTATTTGTATTATATTCCTTTTTTTTGACAGTACTGGGGATTGAACCCAGGTGTATTTCACCTCTGAGCCACACACCCAGCCCTATTTTTTATTCTTTATTTTGAAAACTGAATTGCAGAGAGCCTCACTAAGTAGCTGAGGCTGGCCGTGAACAGGGACCCTCCAGTCTCAGCCTCCCAAGTACTGGGACTACAAGTGTGCGCCACCACGCCTAGCTTATTATATTCTATTTTAAGTAACTTCATTCCCGGAGACCAAAACAAGGAATACCCAAGCTCCTCCCATCTCTGAAGCCTTAGAATTTGGGTATCTCCCACTTTTTTGTTTTCTTTCTATTTCATGTTCTCCCCTCTGAAACCAGAAAACTAATATCCATGGTGATTTTTCTGGTTGGATTCTTGACTTTTCACAATGCCCAATCCAAGAGCTGTTCCCGTCTCTCCCTCTCTTCCTTTCTTCTCTTATACATTGGTAAACCGTATTTGGTAATAAGAAGGTGAAGATGGTTTCTAGGTACAGTTTGGGGTATGTGCGTGTGGTATTGAGGATTGGACCCAAGGCCTCACACAGGCTGGGCAAGTGCCACTGAGCCACATCCCAGCCCCTAGGTATAGTTTTAATTGTGCTTCTATTCTGAGTAAATCTGAGCCTTTTCATGATTAAGGGCCACTTGTAAACTTTTTTGTATGAACATCACATCAACCTTTATTCCCATTTGCTATCTAGTCTGGGGTCTTTTTTTCCTTATTAATGTTTAATTATCCACTTAAAAATAATGCATATTCCCTCATTATAAGCACAGTATATGCTCATTTTAAAGAGTTAAAAATAAAGATAGGAAATGGGACTTCAAATTAAGGATGGTGATTCAACCGCATTTGTGTCTGCTATTTCCAGAAGGTTGGCCAAAATGATTGTGAATTGACTTGGGTGGGGGGAGGTACTGAGGATTGAACTCAGGGGTATTTTACCGCCAAGATTTTCCCCCAGCCCTTCTTTAAATTTTATTTTGAAACAGAGTCTGGCTAAGTTGCTAAGGCTGACCTTGAACCTGTTTTCCCCGTCTTAGCCTCTCAAGTACTGAGATTATAGGCATGCACCACCATACCCAACTTGTGTAATGATATTTTAAAGGCATTAACCTGGAAGCACAAAAGGAACAGAAATGAAGTTTTCAGAAATGGGAAGCAGATGGAGGAGAGCTCACCAACCAAGCAGAGAGGAGAAGTTATACTCAAGTACCCACAGAGAGGGGTTCTGTGGGAAGAAAGAGAAGAGGAGCTGCTGAAAGGTGTTTTGCAGAGGGGTGAGACCTCCGTCAAATTCCTGTACTCACTTCACAGAGCCAAGTGCCTATGACTGCTTCCAATCTACACTCCCCCAGAAGGTAGGGTTCCTAAGCAGAGAGGTGGGAGGGGAGGGGCTAGGAGGGGAGAAGTCGGTGTATGTACTGAACTGTGAAGTCCTGGGCTGCTGCTGCTGCTGCTGCTCCTCCTCCTCCTCCTCCTCCTCCTCTTTCTCCTCCTCTAAGCCCTGTCTCATTATTCTCATCTGCCCATCTTCCCAGGAGGGAAAAGAAAGGATTCTTCTCTGGAGAGAAGACCTCCACATGCTGACGTTTAGAGGTCCTTCAATGAGAAGCCTGCCTCACCCCCTAGTCACCCTCACCCCCTAATCACCTCTACCATGGAATTAATTATGAACACAGGATAAAGGGATCATCCTTTGTTTGAGGAAAGTTCAGATATTTGAGGAAATTTTAAATATAAGAGATGAATCAGGAAAACAACAAAGAAACAGAGGAAAACAGAAACCGCCTAGAGAAAGCAAATAGCTCTCCAGGGAGTAGAAGAATTTAGATGATCAAAACACAGCGTATCCTCATAAAAATAGGAAAAGATGCTGTAGTTACAAGCCGAGTCCAGGATGCCCTGATAAAATGATAAAAAAGCAGTAAGAGTTCCTAGAAATTAAAAATATTATAATAAGAAATATTCATCAATAGAAGGGCCCTTGGCTTATCCCGGAAAGAATTATAATGAAAGAAATGGACAATAGCAGGTAAAAGTATACTCTTATAGGATCAACCCAAAATATTTCATATAATTTGCTATAATTCAGATCTGAAATGTGCCCCAAAGACCCATGTGTTGAAGGCTTGGTCCCCACCTTGGCGCTATTGAGAGGTGGTAAAAACTTTAAGAGGCGGGCCTCCTGGGAGGTCTTCTGGTCATTGGGGGCATGGCTTCCAAGGGGATGGTGGGACCCGCCCCTTTTTATTTCTCTCTCTTTCACTCCCTGGCCATGATGTGGGTGGCTTCCTCCATCACACACTCCTGCCATGAGGAGCTGCCTCATCACAGGGCCAAAGCAACAGGGCCAATTGACCATGGGCTGAAACCTCCAAAACTCTGAGCCTAAACAAACCTTGTCTTTCTTTCTCTCTCTTTCTTTCTTTTCTTTTTTAAATTTCTTTCTTCTCTCTCTCTCTCTCTCTCTCTCTCTCTCTCTTTCTATACTGTGGATTGAACCTAGGGACATTATACCTCTGACTTACACCTGCAGCCCTATTTTATTTTTTTAATTTTGAAACAGGGTCTCATTAAGTTGCTGAGGGCCTCGCTAAGTTGCTGAGGCTGGCCTTGAACCTGTGATCCTCCTGTGCCACCAGACCCAGTTCAAACCTTTTCTTTTTATAACCTCATTGTCTCAGGTATTTGTTACAGTGAGAGAAAACTCTGGCAATATCACAACAAAATTTTCAGAGGAGAGAGCAGAGACAAGGAAATTACCTGAGGAAGACAGGAGTTTCCCAGGATCAAAGGACACACGTCAGCAGTGTGAATGGGCCTATCAAGTGCCAACATACTGACTGGGAGAAAAAGACATGTAATTTCAAAATTTTAGACCATTGGAGATAAATAAAAGTGTCTGATGAGAGGATAAGCATGGATCCCACAGCCAGGTGGCACTGGGCTTCTCAATGGTAATACTGGGTTCTGGACAATAGTGGGGGAATCTCTTCTGTGGCTTTCACCCAAGAATTCTGAATCTAGTCAAGCCATTGATCAAGGGTGAGGGCAGACGTTATTTTTAGATACGTGAAAATGGTAAATACTTATCTTGTGAAAAAAGAACTAAATCAATTGCCAGAAAAGGAGAGATACTGTCTAAACTGGATACATCAAGACAGCAATCGGAGCTTATTGTTTGAAAACCCTGTAGAAGAAAGAACAGGCGAGTTCTAAGTGACTCACCAGGACAGTGGAACTGTCAGGCATTGGTGTTGGCGCTGGGAATTAGGAACTGCTGCTTTTAGACACATGCATTAATAAATACTTTGAGAAGAAACTAAAGTTTCAGGGCTAGCTATAAACTACTACCACAAGAGACATGGCAATAAAACAAAGGAAGTGGGTGGGAGAGAAATCACTAATGCTGGCCCCTCCCAAAGATGAAAGTACACACGTGTGTGGTGCAGCATTGTTTATTCAGTCTTTTCCTTGTGCACAGGAGTGAGTGTGTGTGTGTGTGTGTGTGTGTGTGTGTGTGTGACTGGCTTTTGCACACCTGTCCTCATACAACTGGCTGCTCTTCTTTTTTTAATCTGTTATCATGAGATCACGACTTTCCAAGTTCCTGGGTTAAAATTAAAACATCCTTTTAATTGGCTGCATGGTGGCCCATCGAGTGACTGTACTTTACCTTTGTCCTTGTAGTTTATTGTTCCCTCTACCTAAAGCATTAACATTTTGGGGAACAGCTCCAACTCTCACAGCAGCAGCTGTTTTTCTTGTACTTAGACCTCAGGGTGCTGGAGGAGGGAGCTGCTCATCACTAGACCCCAGCCCTGGTCACGGAGCTGAGATGGTGCCAGCCTGGCTGGACAGGGAGCTTTCCTGGGGGCAGGGGCGTTCTAACTGGAGCTGAGATGAAGAGGCAAGGATGGGACAGCCCTCCTGAAAGCATAAAACACAGGAGGCAGAGGCCGGGCGTGGTGGTGCACGCTTGTAATCCCAGTACTTTGGGAGGCGGAGACCAGAGGATCCAGGTTCGCAGCCAGCCTCAGCTCTCTCTCTCTCTCTCTCTCTCCCTACTTAGTGAGGCCCTTCGCAACTTCGTGAGACCTGGTTTCAAAATAAACTATAAAAAAAAATAGGGCCGGGGGTGTAGTGCGGAGGTAGAACGCTCCTGGGTTCAATCCCC
>PVJS01032540.1:0-22716 GCA_004027185.1 Glis glis | reverse complement strand
GGCGGAGACCGGAGGATCCGGGTTCGTGGCCAGCCTCAGCTCTCGCTCTCTCTCTCCCTGTCTCTCTCTCTCTCTCTCTCTCTCTCTCTCTCTCTCTGTCTCCTTAGTGAGGCCCTCTGCAACTTCGTGAGACCCGGTTTCAAAAATAAAGTATAAAAAATAGGGCCGGGGGCGTAGCGCGGAGGTAGAACGCCCCTGCATTCAACCCCTGGTACCGCAAAAAAATAAAATAAAATAAAAAATAAAGAATAAAAAAATAGGGCCGGGGGTGTAGCTCAGAGGTAGAATGTCCCTGGGTTCAATCCCCATTTCCACAGAAAAAAAATAAAATAATTAAAAATATATATAAAAATAAAAAAAATAAAAAGGACTGAGGGTATAGCTCAGAGGTATTATGCCCCTGGGTTCAATCCCCAATACCAAAAATAAAACCACTCAAAACAACAACAACAAAAAACTATCAATCTACTTCAAAATGTACTCCTTTGAGCTGGGATTTTATAACATTGCTACTTCCCATGATGCCTCAGGACAAAGTTTCTCAGGACTCTGAGAAACAAACTTTCCTATAAATTACCCAATAGAGAGATCACCCTCCATCTTCCAAAAGTTCCTAAGAGACATCAAGGAGGCCACGGTGACTGCAATGGAGCATGCTTTCATATACAAATGAGCCTGCTAAAATGTAGAAATCCCTAGTACACGGGAGAACATGAGCACAGAGTGGCTAGCCCTCACATCATGAAAGAACATGATGGTGAAGACTATGCAGAGATGTGAACAAAAGTGTAGATTTCCTGCCTCCATTCAGAACAGAGTGAAGGTGTAGACACAATTCCATATTACAGGGCAGAGTTTCTTAGCCAGTGTGTTGAGTAAAGTTCTCCTTGGCCCTCTGGACAGACAGAGTATGGGGCAGCTGCAGTCCCACACTTGTTATATTAAGTTGCAAACAGCCTTGGTCATTTACCCCAAGGTGCCTTACAAAAATTATCCCTTTCTATGCATGCCATGAAGGGTTGGGAAACATTGCTGTAGAAGACCCAGTGAAGATAAACATCCCCCAGACTGTGGGGAATATGGTGGAAGCATAAACCCTCACCCACCTTGTGGACAAGGACACAGTGATGACAGAGATACTACCACATACCGTGGAGAAGAACATGGTGAAGGTGTAGACAGCAGCCTCCAGCACATACCGGCTCCGAATGGCCAGGACCACAGGTGGCAAAAACATGAGGTTGCTCAGGCAGAGCAGGAGTGTGGACAGCAGCTGGAATCCATAGGTGAGCGCATCTGCGCTGTCCGTGCAGCCCCAGCCCCGCCACCCTGCGGGTGGGGAGGGCACAAGGTGGAAGAGGACAGAAGGCTGGCAGGGGTTCAGCAGATACTTGTGCTCATCACCCCCACCCCAGCATGCCCCAGCACCCATGCATGGGCCCAGCACCTCCCCGCTCCAGGCTACCGCCCTCCCGCTCTCTTCCAGCCAGCTCACCAGCCTTGCACTCGCAGGCTGCATACAGGTAGTTGTGCGTGCGTAGCAGCTTGCACTGGCCATAGGGACCACAGTCATCCACGCATGGGGACAGGAAGGTGCGCAGCCGCACTTCAGCTGTGGCATTGCGACACCGCACAAACCTGCACGCACACTGGTGGTCACTTGGGGCGGGGGGAACACCATCCTGCCCCAACCCCACCCCATGCAGCTCACCGAGGCCCCACCCCGCACAGGGAGCGGAGGGTCAGGAACCAGGTCCCAGTCTGTGGAAACGGGATTCGCAGCCTGGCCACTCTGGAGGTGGCACTGACAGAGAGGAGGAAGCCAGCCAGGGACTCTGAAGATAGAAAGAAGAAGGGAGGGGCCATGAGAAAGAGGAGGAGTGGTCAGCATAGGTCAGGACCCAAGAACCCTCTGCCCACCTGCTCCCACTTGTCAGATGTCTGCCCTAGCATGTCCTTCCCCCACATCATCTCCTATGCCCCGCCCCGACATCCAGCCTCCTCTCCTTCCCCACTCCTCACCCGACCTTTGGAACAGGTCACTGCTGCATCCCCCAAGCTCAAGGGCACCTCGTGAGTCAGGCATCCGAACACTGTCACATTTTCTTGGCGCAGAGAACTCTGGGAGGGTAGGTATGACGATGAGGCTGTCAGAACCTTCAGGTGGGCACACCCAACCCCCAGACTCCTATACCTGCCACCCTCCAGCCCTCACTGGACAGTCCATTCCTCCAGGAGCTCCCCAGCCAAATCTGTTCTCTAGTCTCAATTCTTAGAACCTAAACACTCTGAAAAACCTTGGATCCTCCATAGCAGCAGTCTCTCAAAGACTGATGAGGTGAGGCCCAATTTTGAACCTTCCATTCAGAAAAGAGAATACCTTTTTCAAGCCTATCTAGCTTACTGTGGGGATGGGACAGCTGTTGCCAGATGTGGAATCTAGTTGTGGACAAAGGTTTTCAGTCATCTTGCCTTGGGCCTAAAGGCAAGAGGCAGGTAAAGAAACTCACTTCCCAGGTGAAATGATTCCCAGAAGTGGATGGTGGTAAAGGAAAGCCTGAGAGATTAAATGCAACAACCTGTCTGCATTAAGAGACCAGACACCAGCTGAAGTAAATGTAAGGGGTTGTCTACACAAATAAAAGTATCAGACCAGGCTTGGTGGCACCCTCCTATAATCCCAGTTACTGGGGAGGCTGAGGCAGAAGACTCATGAGTTCAAAGACAGTCTAAGCTGGGCATGGCGGCGCATGCTTGTAATCCCAGTACTTTGGGAGGCGGAGACTGGAGGATCCGGGTTCACGGCCAGCCTCAGCTCGCTCGCTCGCTCTCTCTCTCTCTCTCTCTCTCTCTCCTTAGTGAGGCCCTCCACAACTTCGTGAGACCCGGTTTCAAAATAAAGTATAAAAAATAGGGCCGGGGGCGTAGCACGGAGGTAGAACACCCCTGCGTTCAATCCCCGGTACCGCAAAAAAAAAATAATAATAATAAAGTAGAAAAAATAGGGCCGGGGTGTAGCACGGAGGTAGAACACCCCTGCATTCAATCCCTGGTACTGCAAAAAAAAATAAATAAAAGACAGTCTGGACAATTTAGTAAGACCCTGTCTCAAAATATTTTTTTTAAAAAAGGTAAAAAAGCTGGGCATGATTGTGCACGCTTGTAATCCCAGTACTTGGGAGGCTGAGACAGGAGGATCGCAGGTTCACTGCCAGCCTCAGCTACTTAGTAAGGCCCCCCGCAACTTAGTGAGACCCTGTTTGAAAAATAAAGAATAAAAAATAGGGTTGGGGGTGTAGCTCAGAGGTAGAATGCCCCTGGGTGCAATCCCCAGTATCACCAAAAAAAAAGGTAAAAGGACACCATAAATTTACCTCATTCAAGAAGGATTTGAGTCAGCTTATTAAATACATAAAAGGGGATGGAATAAATGCATGAGAGAAAATTTTTAAATCTGGATAAGAAAATAGCATGTCCCTATATGTGGGACATACATTTGATACTGACTTCCAAGCGACCAAAGCAAAGAAGGAAACATGACATGTTTCCAGATTTGTGAGTGCATAAAAGTTAGTCAGTCTCTCCAGAGAAGCACAGTGTCCAAAGGAGTGGTCCTTAGATAAATACTCATTAAAGAAGCTGTGTGCTCCATGCATCCTGTCCTCAACCACAAATCTGAGTTTCATACAACTTGCTTGTAACTTCCCTCAACGTAAGCCCAGTAATACCAAAGCATTATTTAGTATGTCATTCTAGGAGGGAGCCAAAGGGGAAAAAATATGTCCTCCAGGTAAATGGTTCTTGATCCAAGTGAATATATCAAAATATTCAGAGGGAAATATCAGAGTAGAGGTGCTGATACATACCTTTCAGGATAAATCTAACAGGCTGTATTGTGTAGCTAGGGTCACAGCATGCAGCTGGTAGAAGGGAAGCAGATACTCATCAGAGTGAACGGACAAGAATGGAGAAAGGGAGACAGTGCAGGGCTGCAGGGGTGCAGAATCTCTATTCTCAGGGTTTGAGGAATAAAGAATAGGTATGGGTGGGGCTAGCCTCTTGTTTGGGCTCTATAGTTTCAAGGTCAAATCGAGACCTCACTATCATTGTCCAAAGGCATGGTAATAAGCAAACATAAAATACATATAATCTTGGCCAGAACAGCATCAGAGAGAATTTGAGTAACAAAATAAGAAATGTCTTCAAGTTGAAGAACCAGCTCTATCCTGATAAGCAGAACCACTAGAGAATCCTGAACCATGTCCACATCAAGCCATAGACCAAGCCACAGACTGGTTGATGGGGAAGTGGTCCCCTCCCTCAGAGCTGGAGAACAGTAGAGTTAAAAGGATCCCTAGCCTGGGGAACAGCATAAGTTACCAAATCAAAGCCAAGCTGAAGATAAGTCTCTAATGGCCCAGTAGAGGACTCTGCCCTCATCCCAGTCTCCTCCAATGCTGACAATAATGACTCAGAGATACAGAAGGCCTGTTTTGCAAGTATGTGAGCTATATGAAGTGGAGAAGGCCCACAGCCCAAACCAATGTTAGGCAATGCCACAAGGATGGACATAAATTCTTCCATTTAGGTTCAAAAATTCACTGCAAAAATACAAGACAGAAATTGGCAGCAGTTCACAGGCTCAAGGCACCAAAATGCATATGCCCCTTGATTACAACCAAATAAAGCAGGTAAAGTGGAGAAGTAATGTGGACTGAGAGGATACATACCAAAAAGTTAAACAGCTGTGTTAGGGGAATGCTTTCCCCATTGTCCAAAGTTTTTATGTGATCCTATTACTTTTACAATAAGAAAATAAATGTACACAACTGTTCTGAAGAAAATAAAAAGGAAATAAAGGGGAAAGTTCCAGAGATCTTAGTTAACCACAGGCCCCAGATGATCCCAAAGTATGATGCAACTCAACGAGGTCACTTGGTCTCAGGCTGCACACATGCAACCTTGCCCACCACCCTGCTCAGACTACCTCAGAGCACTTATTTCAGATATGTGGTGACCAGTAGAAGTATGACCAGAGGAGACAGGGGCAGATGGGGCAAGGTCTGAAAACCAACATAATTAAGTTGTTGTAGCCTTTAAAGGCTGGGGGAAAATATCTGAAGGGCTGTTAAAATATGGCATGAATGCCAGGCATGGTGGCGCACGCTTGTAATCCCAGTACTTTGGGAGGCGGAGACTGGAGGATCCGGGTTTGCGGCCAGCCTCAGCTCTCTCTCTCTCTCTCTCTCTCTCTCTCTCCCTCCCTCCCTCCCTCTCTCTCTACCTAGTGAGGCCCTCCGCAACTTCATGAGACCCGGTTTCAAAATAAAGTATAAAAAAATAGGGCTGGGGGTGTGGCGCGGAGGTAGAACGCCCCTGGGTTCAATCCCCGGCGTGAATATAATAAATGCACCACACTAAGGCCAGATATTAGTAATAGGGGAAACTGTGCAGGGAGAGAGGAGGCATATGAGAACTCTGTACTTTCTGCTCAATTTTTCTATAAACCTAAAACTGCTCTAAAAAATAGTCTGTTAATTTTTTTTACAAAAAGGACAGGGATAGGTTTACTTCCTATAACTTTGGGGCCAAACAAAAATCAGTGAAGGCTGAGCATGGTGGCACACCCTTGTAATCCCCAGTACTTGGGAAGCTGAGACAGGAGGATCACAGGTTCAAAGACAGTCTCAGCAGTGTAGTAAGACTCTTCGCAACCTAGTGAGACCCTGTTTCAAAACAAAAAATAAAAAGGGCTGGGGGTATAGTTCAGAGGTACAATGTTCAATTCCCAGTACCACAAAATTAAATAAATAGATCAATGAGTAAAAACTTCATGGAGGCAGTTGTGTTCTGTTGTTGTTTTTGTAGTTCTGGGGATTGAACCCAGGGGCATTCTACCCTGAGCTACACCCACAGCCCTATTTTTTATTTTTATTTTGAAACAGGGTCACACTAGGCTAATAAGAGTCTCACTACTTGGTGAGGCTGTCCTCGAACCTGTGATCCTCCTCTCTTAGCCTCCCAAATACTGGGATTACAGGAGTGCGCCACTATGCCCAGCTATGAAGGCAGATTTTGAAGGAATGTCAGAAATGTCATTAGCAATAAGAGCTATCCAAACAAGGACTACATGGCCTCCAGAGATGGTAGATCCCTTGTCACAGAAGACATGCAAGAAAAAGCAAACAACTACCATTGGGAGATGCCCTTTGAGTGGGAGGCCAGCCTACAAAACTGGAAACACTAGGCCACTCTGAGTTGTCCTGACTGACCCAGCCCATTCTCAGTACAGTCAATACTCAGAGCACACTTAGTGACCAGAATTGGACCAAGGTATGTTCCTTTACAATGGAAGCTGGTCCCATTGGATAGGTGGAAGCAACCTATCCAATGGGTTAGGAGGAAGCAACCTGGACAGGCTTCCTGGAGGAACCAAGGGCCCCTCACCACTGACACCTTCCCCTTCGAAAGCCCTCACAGGGCAACCACCCCCACTCTCCACAAACAGTACCGCATTGAGCTGGAGCTCCAGACTGAGGACGCCTCCACTGTCCAGCACTGGCAACAGCCTCAGGGCGAACACAGCTGGGCGCTCAGGTGGAAGGGCTACGCTGGGGCCAAAGAAGATGTAGAAGTGGACGGAGAAGGTGTCCAACTCATTGCGCAGAGTTGGGCGCACTGGCCAGCAGTGCTCAGGTGGAGATGTGGCCCCAGGTCCTTCCACAGGGGTCCCCAGGGATGGCGGCTCTGGGGGCAATGCCTGGCTGCCCAGTGACTGGGGCATGTTCATGGCAGCTCCAGGGACCAGGGCACGGGACAGGCTAGGCTGTGGGCACTCTGTGAGGGGAGGAAACCAGAGCTGAGGCCTGTATCCATCACAGCCCTGCAGCCCCACCACAAGTCATAACTGAGCCAGATAGGGTTTAGCAAAGGGTAGGGAAGGATGAGAACTAGAATGCGATGTCCCTTGGAAGTGTGGGGCATCCAGGGTCACAGGATAGGCTCCAGGGGTTTCTTAGGGGTCACAGTTAATAGAATTTTATGTCAAAGAGAATCGAGGTCATCTCTCCCTCCCCAAATGCAATGAAACACTGTTGAAACAGATAACTAAATGTGACAGGCTGTCTCACTGAATTGCACAGACTTTGGCATCAACAGTATTCCAGAGGTCCTGGTTGTCCTGCCTACCCCAGGAAATTGAGAGGTTAAATCAAGGAAAATAATGAGAGCCTTTAATTGTCCCAAGTCAGGTGCAAAAGAAAAAAAATTATCTGAATGCAGTCAAGTGACTTGGAGCTCCAAGTTGGGACGGCTTCATGGAGGTAAAGGACTCTGGGTGGGGGAGGGTAGATTATAGGGCTATTGGCAGAGGGTCACTGAACACAGCCATCCAGGTTACTTCCTAGCCATGGATGTCTGCAAAGGCTGGCAGGCTGGGCCAGATGTGAGGGTTCTGACCTTGCAACCGCACACACAGCTGGAAGCGGATGGTCCTGCCAGAGCCCCGGGATGGTGTCTCCACACGCACGTAGACCCAGTGCCCCCAGGGGGGCAGTGCCAGCTCCAGCTGGCATACCAAGGCACCTCCACAGGCCACAGAGCTTGAGTTGTGCAGGGGTGGGGCCTTGGGACGTAGGCGCAGTGTCAGAGGGCAGGCAGACATCCCTCGGCCCCCCAAACATACCAGTTGCGCTGAAACCCTGTAAGTGAAGCTGGGCACAAAGACCCTGGGCAGAGGAGAGATTGGGGCAAGAAAGGACAGACAGAGGTGAGAGGGACACCAGAAAGAGGGAAACATGAGGCAAAAGGGGGCAGGTAGGATATGGGGACACAGGGAAACAGGTGGCCTTTTAGGTCTCTCCTCTGTGCTAGGAGACAGGAGGCAGGGATCTAGCCCACCCTGGGGGCTCTGGATCACCCAGAAGTCCATTACGGCCAGAATGAGAGCAGGACCAAGAAGGTGGCTGAGAAGCCAAAGGAGAGCCTGACCACCTGTATAAGCCGAGAGAGGAAGAGGAAATGGGCCAGGTTTGGAGGGTATTTGACTTACTTGTACAGAGCTGAGCGATTGTGAGGAAAGAACGTTTGCTCTGAGGGACGACCAGGAACCAGCACAGCCACATCCAGCAAACGCCGAACAATGAGCTGTGGCTGAAGGAGGTACTGACACTCATCCTGGAGACCCTGAGAAAAAGCAGGGGTGGCAGGACGAGGAGAGACAGCAGGGGTGCTACTAAACCAAGGCTAATAGAACCTACTAGATGGGTCAGGGAGACCAGGGCTCCGACTGTGGTCTCTCTAAGCACAGTCCTTCCTGCCAGAGTGCTCATTTCTGATCTCCTCTACCCTACCTTCCAGGTCTGCTGTGATCCTCAGTACTGGCTGAGGTTTTGGACTCCAGCCCAGGCTCAGCACACAACCTGGCCCTTCTTGCCCCTTCTCCCAACCTAATCCCTCCTCCTGAGCATTCCTCGCCAGCCCCACACCACTGTAATCTCACACCACCCCATTCCCCTGCTGGCTCTCTTGGGGGAGTTGAAAGCTCCTTCAAGGGCTCCAGTCCACCCCACTCCCAGCCCCACCAATCTGAATCTTTGCCCTTATGCCCCACCTTCCCCCTCCCATGTGCTTTTCCAGCCTCTACTTCAACAACCCAGTGAGGGCCACGCATCAACTCCAAGGAGACCTCCAGACTATTAGCAACTTAAGAACAGGAACCTCATCTTATTTTTTGTTCCTCCAGACACAGGGCCTAATGTAGTGTTCACAACTCACAGTGAATGTTTGCTGAATAAGTGAATAATAAATGGATCAGCCCTTCTGGAGGCAGCTATGACCTTTATAAAGTCCAAAACTGTCATCTTTTTTTTTTTTAGATGCCTCCGATCACTCAGCCATTCAAATATTCTAGTTGCAAATGAAAGCAAGGAGCAACCTTTTCTTGGGAAAGCAACATGTGTGGCTTTGTTTTTTTATTATTTATTACATTTATTGGTGCATTATAGTTATACATTTTGGTAAGTGTTGACTCCCCTCCCACTGCTCTGCCCTCAGGACCCACAGATAGATACACCTGTGCCCTCAGCCTCAGAATGTGTTTCTTCTGACACTGGAGGATAACAACCATGTCTCCCCTGGCTCCTCTTATCATGAACAAATGCCCTAGCCCCTTCTTCTCTACTGCATTGACACCCCACACACACACACACCTGAAGAGCCCCATCACAATTCAGTGGGCACAGTTCCATTCAGTATGGCTCCTCTTCCCCAGTATTTGCAGCTATTTGCCTTACAAACCCAACAGTTAAGGGGCAAAGGGGTTCTCTAATTAGGCTTCTATAACCTTCTGGACAAACGGCCTTTTGCTGGCCCAATAATCTAGAAGCTGTGACCCACTTGTGTGGTTATTTTGACCAAAACATACCTCCAAGTCTTGTTCTGGGACAAAAGTTCTTGGCCCTGATATCCCACTGAGTTCCATGCCATGGAACAAGACTACCAAGGCACCAACTCCCAGCAAAGCTCCATGGGGCTGGAAGGAGGCCTTGAGAGATGCCAGGCCAGAAGATCTCATTACCCTCTGCCTGGAATTTTCCTGTGCTTTTTCATCACAGCATCCCCAGTGCCTACCACAGCATTTGGCACACAGTAGGTGCTAAAAAAAATAGCCATCAAGTTGAAGAATGGGTGTCAAAAAGAGGATTTGTTTAATGGTTCCTGAACTGACCTAGTTGCTCAGAAACTTCCATCTCTGATATCCAAAGCAGATGTCCCTTATCTATGGTGTCAAACCCTAAGGATAAGAAATACTCTCACAAGGCATTTCGGTAACACTCCCCTCTCAAGGCAGGAATCACAATAATCTTGCAGTGAGTGAGTCCCAAGGGTGGGGCTCATGCTCAAAGGTGGCCCATTTCCTTGGTAGACAGTCCAGGGAAAGAAACACTGCTCCACATTTTGCTTGCTGTTATAAAGGATCAGAAGACGTGACCTCTCTAGTTAAGAGGTGCTCCTTCCTTCAACTGTACAACATGTACATTCAGCCCCCTCCCTCAACATGGAGTATAGATCAGGGAAGGTGCAGGGGTGCAGTGACCTCTCCCTTGTGATGGGGCCAAAAAAGGGCCCAGAAGTCAGGCCCTCAAGAGCTGCCAAGAAAGAAGTCAAGTAAGAGAATTCAAACTGAGTCAACAGGCCAAGCCAACATCAGCAGTCATGAAGGAACAGGGCCAAAGCAAAGAAGCTTGAGAAACCAGAGAGCCAAAAGCGAGAAGTAGGTGGGAAATAGTGTGAAAGATCCTAGTGTGGAAAGCAAGGTAGATGGATTCCAAGAATGTCCCCGTATGGGGGTGGCTTTCTTTAAAAGACAGAAGATGTCCAAAGACACTTAGCCTTCTCTATGGGAATACCCTAGTGCCCAGCACAGCTCCCTACACATAATCAGTCAGCACCAGTCAACATGAAAGTAAATAAGGGATAGACTGCATGGGGCTGGAATGGAAACAGGGAAACCATTTAGAAGGTCACTGTGGCGGCTCAGGAGAAAGCTAAGGGAAGGCGTGCTGAGAGTAGAATGCTTTGGAAGTAGAGTCAACAAGACATTTTCTTTATGGATTGGTTGTGGGGAAAATATGAATCAAGGATGACACCTAAATTTGGGGCTCAAGCAATTGGTAGATGACTGCCATTTGCTAAGATGAAGATATAGAAAAAAAAAGCTTAGACTAGTAAAAGTGAAATAGGAATTAAAGATTTTTTTTACTTTTAACTCTGCTTTGACTCATACATACTAAGCTTGAAACATTTCTTAGACATCCAATTGGAGATGTCAAATAAGAAGTTAGATATAAAGTTTGAGATTCAAAGAAATTAGGACTGGCTGGCTACTCTTAGAAGATATTAATTCATAGATGGTATTTAAAACAATTGTGCTAGAGACACCGAGCAAGAGAATGAAAAAATAAAAAGGAGTTGCTCAGGACTGAACATCAGGCCACTACAATATATATAGATTAAGCAGAGAAGAAACCAGGAAAGGAGACAGAGGTGTGGGCGGTGGGCAAGAGGAGAACCAGGACAATGCTGTAGTCACAAAGGGCAAGAGGAGAAAGTGTTTCAAAAAGAAAAGAGTAATATAAGGAACTAGTTAACAGCTAGTTACAAGTTGACTCTGGGGAGAGGAATTAGGAACTGGAAGGAGAAAAAGGGAAGACTTACTTTTCACTGTAGCCTTTTGTACCTTTCAAATGTTGTACCAGGTGCATATATTACCTATTTGAAATATAAATAAAATAACAGGAGGAGGAAAAGCAGAAGAGGCACTGTTAGCAGCTATTTTAACCACTTCAGTTGAGATATTATTGAGTTATGCTTGGTCCTGCTTGGTGAACAGAATCCTTTCCTCTTACAATCATCTTCTTTGCTATCCATTTGTTTTCTTTGTTTTAACCTGCTTTTATTTACCTTAAAATCTTAGACCTGGAAGAGGAAGCCTTTGAGGAGAACTTGTGCCCAGCCAGTTGGGAGAACTTTCTCGTTATGAGCTATTTGGGTGCCAGCTGTAGTCACAAGCCAAAGGCCAGCTGTTGGGGGCAGGCTGGCAGCTAGGCACCACAGAATGAGCACATGCTCCAAGACAGGAAAGGCAAGGAGGTGGGGGTGGGGCGGGAAGACAAGACAGAAGTGATTGACAGGAAGAAGGGGAGAAGGAAAGGAGGAGAAATGAGATCAGTTTGGGACACTCTGAGTTTGAGAAGGTGGCACAAGGGCAACAAAAATGTTCCAAGGCCCCACCATGCGCCAGGCTCTGTGCTAGGTGGTAGGAACGTGTAGCAGGTAACACAGACACAGGGTCTAGCAGAGTGTGGGACTGGACCAGATAAGTCACTTCCCTCTTACAACCTTTCCAGGCTCCATATCACTCTCCAGATACAGTTTAAACTTCTAGGCCTTTCACGGTCTGGCCTCCACTCACCCCTCCAACTCCCTCACCCACCCCAACATCCAGCCCACACTGAACTACTTCAGTTCTCCCTCTTGAGCTTTGGCCCACACTACTCCCACCACCTGTAATGCCTTTCTCTACTACCTCCTCATCCTCAGGCATCACTTCCTAATAGTTTTCGAATACCACCCTCACCATACTACCAAAATGAGTTAGCTATTTCTCCTTTGTCCTCTTAAAACATTTTCCATATCTCACCAGTATACATCATCTTATTTACCTCAGTGTTCCCAGCACCCAACCCAAGCCCTAGCACAAAGGAGGTGCTAAAGGACTAAGGGCTAAAGGGAGGTCTGCTCTCATCCCAGAGTTAAGGATAGTCCTAGAAAAAGCACTGCCTTCTTATTGTTGGGACTCTTCAACCCTCACCCAAGGCTATTCCTGAACCCACATGACTACTTGGGTTATCCAAGCTTCACAGAGGTGAAGCTTGGTACAAGGAGGACACAAGTTGAGGAGATGGAGGAATGCTCTGGTCACAAATGTACAGGCTTGAGTCTGGAAAATTGGCTAGGGTCTAGGGAGCTTAAGAACTCTTAGAAGCTCACATAAGATTCCAGAAGTTAATCAAATTTTTAGAAGGACCATACACAAGATCCTTGCCCCACCAACTTCTATAGCAGGTCTAGCTGAAGAGCTACATCTTCATGGTGTCCTGAACTTCTGTCACCCATGGGCAAGGTGGAGCTGTGCCCTCTCCCCCTAGTCCCACTGGGAGCTCTGCTGGCTGGGGCTCCAGCAAGAATCTGGGTCCCCACTTGCTCCATCTAGATGCAAATGGGCATGGCTGGCCTGGTTCTTTTCTCTTTGCCCAGCTCTTTGGTCTGGGCACTTTAGATCGCACTTTAGGTTCTGAGCAGCCTTTCTTTGTACTGCTATCTTGGATTCCCCATCATCCCAATGTGGCAGCTGTAAGCTATCCTGACCACTTCTAATCAGGCCTCAGCTACCATAATCCCAGCCTAGCCTAGACCCTAGTGTTGAGGACAACCAGAGAAGGGCTAGAGGATTCTCCCTGTCAGTTCTCACAAAGTGAGTCAAGGATCAGAGTTGGGATCAGGGGCAGGCTCTTTTGAGATTTGGCAAAATCCCTATGAAGACATTCCTCCTAGTAGAAAAAGCCTTAGTTCTGATGTGAGTCAAGGCCTACCTGGAGCCCAGAGCCTTTTCCAAGTGAGCTCCCATCATGAACTCATCCAGAGGGCTCCCAGGCCCTCCTATACACCCTCTAAGGAAAAACAGGCCTATCATTGAAGCCTCCAAAGGCTACATCAGTCCCAGCTCACATCTCTGCCAACAGCAAGCCAGTGCTCTTGGCCCTGTGGGATTCAAAGTTTATTTGAAGGTATTAGTAACACCTGCTCTGAATGCTGGGCTCCAGCAGGAGGAAGACACAGTCACAGAGGCCCTGCCCTCAAAGAACTTAGCCTGGAGAGATGTATCTGAGTCAAGTCTTCATCTGGTTGGGAATTTCTGCTCCTCTCAATTCTCAATGACCAAACCCCACTAGCTTTCTTGTTCTATAATGTCCTGTTCTTTAGAACACTCTGCTCATGCTTGGTCCTCCACCCTTACCGTAGACCCCACTCACATGGCCATCCCACTCTGACAATGGCCAGCTCTTCACACTCTCCCTCTCCTCCGATGAACAGGAGTAGAAAACAGACAGATCCCCTTCCTATGAGGAGGAAGCCCGGCCTAACACACAAGAGTGGCAGGAAAGCATTGTGGCATTTCCTTCCCCTCCAAACCAGAGAAGCATCCTGACCTTTGAACCTGCCCTTCAGACTTTAGAGAGCTCTGCTTTGTGAAATCAGTGCTCATATTTAAAGGAAAGGGAGGCAACAGTTGGGATGGAAACCAGCTTCCCAAAGCTTCCTTTTAACAAAAAAGGGCTTCCCTCAGGGTTTCCCATATGGTAAAGGAAGCTATCTGAAACCATGATGGAAGAAGAGTGTACTCCCACATGGACTAGATACTGGGCTGTGAGCTAAGAGAGACTTCAAGGCTATCCTCAATCGAAATGTAGAGTAAAACCAGTGTTAGATTTGTATAGCAGATTTGACCAGTCCCTGGTTGGCTTCTGATCACTCTGATTTACCCTAGTGCCTTCCCATAGGAAGGGGCTCTAGTCCTCAGTGCCAGAGCCTCTGATTCCAGACTCTGGGCTTTCCTTCGGCTTACCTGGAACCACTATGTCCCCCTAAGGCTTCCAAGTTGCCTCCTGAAAACTATCCCACCAGATGACCTACTGGCCTATAGCCATGCCCCACTCAAGCCACCCTGGCACAAGGCTGGTGTGCCAGGTAGACTGTGGGAGGAATTCAGCAGAGATGAAGGGGCAACTCTGACCCCTCCTACCCTGGGCAGTATTAACCCACCTTGACAGAGATGTGGCCGTGGGCCTGGGGTAGGTGGGCAGCCAAGAACCAGTCCCCAGGTAAGGGGCTGCTGACGTTAAAGATGCCTGAGGTGCGGTTGGGCAGTGTCCAGCTGAGGGTCAGTGAGAAAACCCCAGGCACAGCTGTATCCCCTGGGAAGTGTGTGTGCAGGGGATTGATGACAGGGGGTGCCCCGGACCGGAAATACCTGGGGGACCAGAATTAGGAGAAGAGAAAAGCAGGCAGTGGGATAGGAGGCAGGAAATGGCAGGGGTGGGAGGGGGACTGTCACTCATCATCAATAAAACAAGTGGGTTCCCTATACTGACACATAAAACAAAGTGGTTCCAGGTCAGGGGTTCAGGCCATAAGGGGCAAGAGCTTAACTCAGGCACTCACACTACTATATAGTAGCAGGAAATGGTCAGGTGACAGAGGTCATGACCCTCAATCAGTCACTCTTCAATCTGGATAAGGGTCAAGGTCAAGGTCAGGAGGTCAGTTTGATACTCCTAAAGTCACACTTTAGTTGAGAAAGTGGCCTGGGGTTGGAAGTGGGGGTAGGGGGAACTCAGATACTCACACAGTCACACTTTGGTCTGGGCAGTGATCCCCAAAGGTTCCCCCCTGCTCCTTGAAGATGATGAGGTTCCAAACAGCCAGGAACGTGTCCTCAGGAACATGGAAGTGGAAGAGCTCAGTGCTGGCAAAGGAACGGAAGGGACTCAGCTTGCGGGGTGAGCAGGTGGAGTAGTCAGTCAGGAAAAGGCCTCCTGGGAAGCAGGAGAAAGAGGAGCAGAGCAGGACAGAGGGCACTTCCGTTAGGCAACAGGCATATCAGGCTCCAGCACCAACAGCACCAGCTCGACAAAGGCTCTCCTTCAAGCAGGAGCTGGGTCTGTGCCGCCCTAACAAGCACCTGGTTTAATCCTTAGAGACCTTGTAAAAAACAATAAATAAATAAATAAACCTCTTTTTACAGATAAGGAAACTGAGGCTCAAACCTAGACCAAACAGGATTTAAAACCAGGACCCTTTACATCATTTCACAGCTGCCCCCTTACTGAGAAGCCATTGCTCTCCTGTTACCAAACCTATGGAAACAGAGGTGTGGAAGGTGTGTGTGTGTGTGTGTTGGCTGGGCTCTTAGCCACCAAACAGGCTAGAACTCCACCTGTGGGGCTTGGGAGTCAGCGTAGAACTATGTAACTTCCTTGTTTATTTTCTGCCCCTTTCTGTTCCCGTGTGGTTAAGAGCAGCAAAAAAATCCTCAGAAACTTCACAAAAGCTGTTTGTATTCTGGCTCAGGGCAGGAGAAGGGAGGGGAAGGTGTGGTGAGGTTGCAAGGGGCCTGCTTGGGTGGCAGAGGCAAGAACAGGAGCTGGCAGGCCACCATCAGAGTGTCCAGGGAAAGACAGTCATCAAACCCTCTAGGGTCAGAATGTGCAGCCAGGGGCGTTTCCCCAGAGGGAGGCCCAGTCAGGCAGTTATTTGGTGACCCAGTGGAATCTCAAACCACTCGGTAATATTCAGAGCAGCCCAGGTTGGGAGGTGGGGAGGAAGTGGTCATCTCTAGCTAAAATGCCAAGATACCTGATCATGGTTGTCAGGAGCAGAGCCAAGAGGACTAGGACTGCTGTAGTGGTGAAGGAAACCCAATAGCTTAGCTGGATAGGAAAAGAGGGCCCCAAAAGGCAGGCAAGGTCCCCCACAGTAAAGCTCTGGGGACTCTTCTGTGGAGACCAGCCCCAGAGAAGCACAGAGAAGGTGGGGAACTCAAGCATCTTCAGCACAGAGCAGGAGCCAGGGAAGGGAAGACTCTGGAATTTTTTTCATCCAAGCAGGAAATACCCACAGGGCCTGCCTCATCTGATGACCTTCCTCTCTGAGGATGGGAGACACAATCCCAATAAGGTGTTTGAAATAACAGAGAAAGAGGCATCTGGGAAGGGCGCTGCTGAAGGGAGGAACACTGGTTAAAGTTGGCCCCACTAAATCAGGGCAACGTTAAGAGTCACACACGCTCCAGAGAGTTGCCCTATACACTAGCTCTAGATTGGCTGTGCACATCCTCAAAGGCCATAGTTACACCCAAGTACTAGTTTTTCCAGTTCTAACCATATGACCAGTCTCAACTGTCAGCAAGGAAGATCTGCTATCTTGCAAGTGGAGCACTGCCCAGGAACCCAAACATGCTCACAGGGCAGCAGTCGTAGAGCAGTGGATATGCATCTGAGAGGGATAAAGGGTAATCAAACCAATTGAGGGGGAAGGTTTTCCTAGGAGCACTGGCTGTGACAACTAAGAAGCAGGCCAAGAGCTAAACAGCCTAGATGCTATTGTTACAAGAAATAAGAGCTCTGGAGCACCCTCTGCTGGGCTTAGGGAAGGGCTGCTCTTCCTCAAAGCTGGCAACAGGGATGCAGCATCTCATTAGCCATTGCTACTGCTAACAGACATGTTAGTCCCAGTGCAGACCCTCAGAGAGTTAGTGTAAACAGCAGCTAACGACCTTTAGGAAACATGGACAAACAAATACAAACAGTCCTGGGATTCAAAGGACTATGGCATGACCTGGAGAATTGGGGAATTAGCTAAGCAATTCCCAAAGTGGCTAGGGGCAATGGAGGTCACAGAATAGGCTGGTGGGGAAAAGGAGTGAGGAACAGCTGGGAATGATGGGAGTAACCTAGAAGTTCTAGGGACAGATGCTTAGGAAAGGTTCCACAGCTCCATCCATCTCAAGCTTTGATTTGGAGTTTGAACAGGGCCTACAGAGCTGTGTCCCACAGAAATCATGAGGAAGGCCCTAGTCAAGCTCAGATGAACCTGTCCTGATGTCCCAGTACTTCTATGATGAAGCTAGATTCACTTCTACCACCCCACCCCAACCCCAGCATGCATGTGCACACGCATACGCATGTACACAAACACACACACACACACACACACACACACACACACACACACACAGGCTGAGCTGGCCCTGCTCCTTCTAGCACTAGGTATGACAACAGTCATATCTTAGAATGACAAGGCATGCCTGGGTTATCAACCATAGTCAGTTACACCCAAGAAAAGACACAAGGATCAGGGGGTAGGACTGAGAGATCCAGAAGTAACTTCCATTCCTGAAATAAGATTGAAGCCAACAATAAGCTTTTGTGCAACCCTACACTGTGATGGTACTGTGACTCTGCTAGCCTCTCCTACTGAAAAACCCATCACCACCACTAGGTCACAGAGCACAGTTGTCAAGGCATTGGCTATTAACAGCACTAAGGCAGTCCTGCCTGCTGTTGGGCCCATACAACACTGTTCCAGCTTCCTTATAATTCTCCCCAAAGCATCAAACCTCCTTCTGAGCAACTGTATTTTTATCCATAACTTTCAGGTCTTTAAACCCTGTGACTATAAGTCACCTTCCTTCCCTAGCCAGCCCAGTGCTTGATCGATAGGCTCATGAACAAAGAAGCCATGGTGGCAGAGATGGAAGCTACAGATTAGGCTTAATAATATGGACTTCCCTTGCCAAAACTGAAAACCTGACCAGCTGCTACCTTTGCTGAGTGCCCAACTTGCCAGCAGCAGTGATCAACACTGAATCCGCCCCCCATGGTACCTTCCTTCCGGCAGGTGGGCTGGAGACCAATGGATTACTTCTTCTTCTTTTTTTTTTTTTTTTTTTTTTTTTTTTGCGGTACCAGGGATTGAGCCCAGGGGCTTCTACCTCCACGCTACACCCCCGGCCCTATTTTTTTATACTTTATTTTGAAACCGGGTCTCACGAAGTTGCGGAGGGCCTCACTAGGTAGAGAGTAAGAGAGAGAGAGACAGGGAGAGAGAGAGAGAGAGCTGAGGCTGGCCGCGAACCCGGATCCTCTGGTCTCCACCTCCCAAAGTACTGGGATTGCAAGCGTGCGCCACCACGCCCGGCTCCAATGGATTACTTCTACATGTTGTGAGAGGCACCCAACACCGCCTTCAACCTAGCAACTACCTACTTCCAAAGGTAACACTTCAGTGATCGGTCCATATAAGAAGCCAGCAGACCTGAAAAGTTTTATGCATGCCACATGTCCCCTCACCCTCTCACAAAAGCACAGGCACCCAGAGGACACATGGGCACACATGCACCCCACACGAGCATGTATACACACTGCACATGCCAGCCTTCCCACAGATTCCTCAGTTATACACACAGGCATCCACCCCCACCGCCAGCTGCTCTATTAGTGGTTGTTGCTGAAGACTCCACCAGGCACACCTCCATCCTATCTAGAGGGCCACCTGGGGACTGGGGACTGAGGCCATGAAGACTACAGTCATTTCATGATGGGGCCATCTGTATGGCAGATCCGATAGGCCAGGACCCCTTCTTCCTCCCTCATTCCACCCATTAAGAAGTTGGACCTCTCCCTCTCCTAGCCAAGTGACTTCCTGGGCTGGATGGTGGCCCTAGGTTGACACTTAGCAAATGAGAAACAGTATGTGGATAAAGCCCCCTTGTGGGCAGACTGGGAAAAGAAGAGGTTGTGCTTTCGTGCTTTGAGCCTTTCCTTACTTGGGTGTGGTTTTCTATTGGGCATGTATTGCAATGGGGGTGAGGGATGGGGAGGGCAAGCATGGGATAGGAATCGGAAGTCTTTTTTTCTAGTCCCAGCCATTTATAAATAATCTGACCTTGAACAAATTGATCCTCACTCGAGCCTCAGTTTCCCTACCTGTAAAATGGTCTCTGGGTTTCAAGCCTGCTGAAAGTATCAGGAATTATTCCTAGGCAAATCAAACTTGTTTGGAAAAAGACTCATTACAAGAAGAAAATTCGATATATTGACAACTAATTCATTTCCATCTGTTTGCTACATGTTATCTTCAAAACTGTTCTCTTAACCCACTATCTCAAAGATTTAGACCATATCTTCTCAGACTGGCCTAGAGGCTTCTGGTATGGGGCTATGTCTTTCCCCCATCAAACTCTGAGAGCAGGAGGAGCAAAGCCCTTAAGACTTCCCTGGGAAAACCAGAGTCAAGTGGGGTCAAGAAGGACACCAGGAAAGAAAACTCTGAAGACTCTGTCCTAGGGACTCTTAGCCACTTGCTGAGCCTCAAATCCAGTACCACTCTTGATGCTGCCAATTCCTGTTGTGTAAGACCTCTCTCCTCCCTATTTCTCCCCACTTCTTCCCCAGTGATCTAGCTTCCCAGGTCCCACCTCTCCTGAATCTCTCCCAGCCCACCCCTCCCTGCTAGAACCCCATCCTTGCCTCAATCTTTCCTGCTTCTGCACTCACCAGCCCCTGGACCAAGGACAGAGAACAGCAACAGCAGCAATAGGGCTGGCGACAGCTGGAGCCCAGACCTGAGTCGAGGCTGGGAGAGGGGCAGAGTATGAGAGGGGCCGGGAGCCAGTGGGAGAGTCTTGGGTAAACACAGAGATGAGGGCAAGGGCTGAGAAAACGGATTGGGCTGGGCTGAGCACTGAGGCTTGAACAAGGGCAGGGGGTGTGATGGAAGAAGGGGTTGTGATGGGGAGGAGGGCAAGGGCCGGGGTTGGGCCAGGGACTTAAGCAAACATTGGGAATGGGGTAGGGACCGAGGCTGGGCTGGGATTTGTGACAGGGGGTGGAGCAAGGGCCGAGACGGGGATGGGGGCCAGGCTAGGGACAGAGACTGGGACTGGAGGGGGGGCTTGGACTGGGACCTGGACCTTGGCATTCGCTGGGACCCAGAAAAGGGCTGGGACCGATTTGGGAAGAGGGGCGAGGGCGGGGCCGGAGGCCAAGGCTGGAATTGGGATAGGACGAGGGGCCGGGACAAGGGCTGGGCCATGGCCCGGGGCGGGGGCGGGGCCGGACAGGCCAGCGCGGGGCGCTCGCCGAGCTGACCCGCGGCTCCGCTCCCCACCCCCGGGGGGTGGCCTCCGGCGTCCTCGCGGGCCCGGGGCCGGGGTCCGGGACCTGGATAGGAGTTCAGGCCTGAGCGACTCCGGGCTGCGCTGCACCGGCGATAACCAGGCCCCGCGGCGGCGGCCTCAGCCTGACGTCATATGACGCTCCGCCCCCAGCCCAGTTCTATTGGTCCCTCTCAGCAAAGCCCGCCCCCTGCCATACTCTATTGGCCTCTAACTTGGTCCTTCTGGGCTTCGAGGATAGACTCCGCCCCAGCCCCGGCTACCTGGGACCCTGCCCTTCTCACCCCAACAACAGAGCCCGGATGACCCCTCAGATCCTCACAGCCCCCAAATAAAACCCACAGGTATCTCACAGAAACCCTACAGAACCTTCAGAAACCCTACAGAACCTTCAGAAACCCAGACTCCCCACGGACAAATCCACAGTATTCTCACATCCTAACCAGAGACTCGTTCAAAACCTCCTGACCAGGTCCAATGCAGCCCCCTCAAGAAACCTCACCCACGCGGACGACCAGACTGCTGTTGCCATGGAGACCACTGGGCGTTCCGGTTGCCCTAGTGACCGATCCCTCCTTTCCTGGCCTGCCAGGTTCTAGAGGCCTCAGTCAAACTCCACCCTCACCGGCCCTGGACCCCTCTTGTCCCTTTCCCTTACAGCCCCTCCCCAGGTCAGACCAGAGCCCCTTTGCGAAGATCTGCTGATGTCCATGTCTTCTCAAAATAGTAGACTTTCAAGCAAGGCCTTTCACTCCTCAGTTTCTAAAGCCAGACTCATCCACAACCAAGAACATTCCCTCCCTCCCTCGGGACCAGCACTTCCCCCTTGAACCTACGGGCAAGATCCTGACCTAAGGACTCAAAAAACCAAGCCAAAGCCCAGAGGTATGTAGTTTTTCCTAGAGCCCTCCCCAGCCCTCCTCCTCCAAACCTTCAACCTGTTTCTCCCCCTAACACCTTTTGTCCTTCCACTGCCCATTTTCTATTTTTCATCTTTACCCTCCTGCTTGTCCAATTCTTTCCTCCCCTTCTCCTCTTCCTTCTCATCTCATCTGGTTCTCTCTCAGGTCCCTTTTCCCTGTAGCTGACTCTAATCATCTCCCTGCCCATCATCCTACCTCTGTCTCTACTTCCCATCTCAAACTTCCCCTTTGGAAAGGTTCTGATGAGCTTCAGATGTGATATATCTAGTGTCTCTGGAGCATGAGGGAAAGTAGGGAGCAGGGAAAGTTAAGGTGGGAACTCTCAGGTAGTGTTGCAAATGATGACAGACCTTGAATGTCAGGGCCAGTAAATTAGGACTTAATCCTTTATTCCGAATTTTTGTTGTTGTTGTTTGTTGTTTTGTTTGTGGAACTGGGGATTGAACCCAGAGGTATTCTACCTTTGAGCTACATCATGAGCCCTTTTATTAATTTTTTTAATTTTGAAATAGGGTCTCATTAGGTTGGACCTGGTAGGGGGTTTTGATCAAGTCTCTAGGTAGGATGTGAGGATACTGTGGATTGGTTCTTGGGGAATCAGGTTTGTGAGAGTCCCTATGTAGGTCTCTAAACATTGCTGAGACTGGTCTTGAATCTGCAATCCTCCTGTCTGAGCCTCCCAAGTACTGGGATTATAGGCATGCGCCACCACACATGGATCGCTGAATTTTGTTAAGGAAGGGAAGGCCAGTGTTGGGTTTTCATTTTGGAAAGATCTTGATTGGGTCAAGAAAGAGAACTACCTCTTTTGGACATCCCTCCAGGATAAATTAGGCATACTCTCTCCCCGCAACATCCTGGACTTAACCCTGGTACAACATCAACTCATTTGTATTGTCATTGTTAGTTAACTTGTCTCTTTCCCAAATTCAACTGAGTCCAGGGCTTAGCACAGTGCCTGAGTAAAAGTGTAAGATTAGGCTCTTTGTAAATGTTACATAAACAAATGAAAGAATGCATAAATTAATTAATATACCGGGGATGGCAGTGGAGGAGCAAAATTATTACATAATCCAGACAGAAGATGATGAGAACTTAAACAAAATTAGAGGGAGAGGAGAGGAGAGAATGCATTTCAGGACTATTTAGACGACAAGACTTCTAAATAGTTCTTGATGACTATTTGAAGATAGGGACTTAGGGAAATAGAGACTAGGAAAATTCCCAGAGTTCAGTTTTGATGTGTATGGAACATCCATTTAGAAATGTCCCACAGGCCAGGCGTGGTGGCGCACGCTTGTAATCCCAGTACTTTGGGAGGCGGAGACCGGAGGATCCGGGTTCGCGGCCAGCCTCAGCTCGCACACGTGCGCGCGTGCGCATCCTCTCTCTCTCTCTCTCTCTCTCTCTCTCTTCTCTCTCTCTCTCTCTCCCTGTCTCTCTCTCTCTCTCTCTCTCTCTCTCTACTTAGTGAGGCCCTCCGCAACTTCATGA
>PVJS01032539.1:0-22716 GCA_004027185.1 Glis glis | reverse complement strand
CTTTTCTTATGCTCCCCATAAGGGGGTGGCGTAGGCATCGGTGGAGCGGTCGGTCCCAGTGGTTCCTCCTGATTATCATACCCTAGCTGCATCCTGGCTAAAGGGCCTGAAAGGCCGCCTTCTTCTCCCTCCGAGCTGCTCCCTTCCCCCTCCTCAAGGTTTACTTCCTCATCTCCCCTAACCGACTCCTCCTGACTGTGCCACGACATTTGTTCTTTTACTTCCTCCAATGCCTTCTCCCCTTCAATGAGTACCTGATGAAATCGCCCTGAAGTGTCTACCAGGCACGATTTTACTAAACTCCAAATCGCTAGTGTGCCGGGGGTAATGGGCATATCTCATCTGCCTTCTGCAAATCATGACCAAGATGTTCCCATTGAGGGACATTCACATAACCCTCCTCTAAAAACCACGGAGCTTCCCGTGCTATGGTGCTCAAAAATCTTTCTATTGCACGTGCTTTCAGTTTCACTCCTCCCTTAGCTAAAATCCTTACTAAAGCATTCTTAACTCTTAATGTAGTCACTTGCGACCCCATGATTCCTTCGTTGCTTACTGTGAACCTTAGCTTCGTCACAAAACCGTGAACCTTATAGCGCTATCCCTCCGCCGCTTACCTTGCGGACCTTACCCTTTCTTTGTTCCTTAGTTCGATTCCCGGGTTTCGGCACCACCTGACGCAATCCTGGAACTCCGACCGGCGGAGTCCAGGAAAAGAGACACACAGACGTCCGTTTTCTGATGGTGTAGCTTCCAGCTTCTTCTTTATTCTCCCGGCACGCACGCTTATATCCAGCAAAAAGAACCCCTCCCTCAACGTCCCATCAGCCATCATCCAATCACATCTCTCTCACGCCATGTACATTCAAGCTAAACTTCTCCTCATTGGCTCTTAAGCAGCAGGCACGCTCTGCTACGCAATGGACGTGCACCAAGCGCGTGCGCCTTTCAACTGCGCATGCGCTAGGTCTGGTAAACAAGCGCAGGTCACAGGACCTGGCAGCCAGCCACGGCGCCATCTTGACTGGCTCAACCGAGCCCAGCTTCCTACAGTGGAGTCTCCATTACTGCATAATACCAGAAGTAATGAAATATAAAATATTGTGAAGTAATTTTTTATGACTCCTTTCCTGTGTGGAATACTCAATTTCCTTTGAGATTTGATCCGTTATTTCCTAGAACAGACTTCAGTGGTCTCAGTCATTGTCATTATTTCTCATAGCCTTCTAAGATGGGCTGAGTCTCTTAGAATAAGATCTATGATTACTTAACAGAGAATTATTTAATCTCCAACTGGGTTTTATAGTGTTTTCACTTTGAATAGTAACCTACCATGAAACAGACCAAGATGCAACTCTCTTGCTACATGCATAGCAATGGTTTTTAACTCAGTGGAAGTCTTCTTCTGCACATACTTTCACAATTATCATGATTTTTTTTTGCTGCAATGAATTTGATTTTCTTTTAAAATGCTATTTCTGTAATTCTTTCACTGCATATTTATGGTAATTTTCAAGCCCTGTTTCCTTCCTTTTTCAAGTGCATCATTTTCAATTTCTGTTTCCCTTTTTTCTCATTTTGTGTTAGCCACCATTTAAATATTCCAGTAACTATACCAAGATAATAGATTATGAACTTGAACACAATATGAAAAATTGTTATAACTTGAAGAGATAATCCAACTATTATATTACTATGACTAAAAATTATGGTATAGTTTTTGTCTCTTAGGGAAAAATAACAATATTTATATGTTACATGTTACAGATAATAATTTAATTTAAGACATTGAATATTTTTTCCATTTGGTAAATATATAAAGTTATATTTCTCCTACTTTAGAATAAAAAGAATATTAACATATTTTAAAGCAATTCTAGTTTATATTTCAAGCAAAATGCTTTTGGTCTTAGAATTAATATTCTCTTCAGAATATTAGTTTTAAAATTCTTGTTGACTTAGATATAAAATATGTCCAATTATGAAGGGAATGTACTAAATATCTTAAGTCCTCCATATATCGATCCTGCAGATTTTGATATTATGGTGTAATGAAATAAAATAGAAGTAACTTTACTTATTAGTATTGGTAAAATATACAATCTGGTAAAAATTGTTTCACTTTTTACTTTAGTTAAATTTCTCTTGAATACACACCAAAGGGGCTAACTCTCGCTAACTTATGCAACCATATTTATTTATAGGATTGATGCTGGGATTTCTTCTAAAACTCAAAGAGAGCCATCACAGAAGAAACCTGGAATTAGAAAGCTTATAGGCATGTAAGCAACTCTCTCCCATTCCACTCTTTTTGCTCCTCTATCGGAGTCATTGTTATCCTGAACATCTATTTTCTCTGAGAGTTTTTGCAAATAAGAGAGGAGAAGGCTCTTTCTCTGTTTAAGATTTATGAGTCCCTCTATCCCTGCATTCACAGAGCTGCATAGCAATTTCACATTCCTAGGAGAGAGAATCCGATTAACTCAGCTCAGGCCTGGTGTCCAACACTGGTCCAATCAATCGTACATGGAATGACATTGTGTACTGCTACCATGGTTTCTGACCCACACAACTAGATACAGCGATTGGGGCAATATTTCATTCAGAAAACGGGTTCTCTTAAACTGGGGTGACATCCCCAAAGTTACAACCATGCTTCTATCGTTACTGTTGTTCATTAGAAGAAACAACGATACTGAAGTTGTGATGTGTAGTGAGCTCCTACTATGTGCCAGCAACTGAGGGCAAAGCTTCCTATCCATTGTCTCAAGTTTTTTCTCACAAGGGCCTCATCTCTAGTTTGTCGATGGAAAAAGTAAAAATTAATACAGTTTGAATATCGTGCAGAAGCTCTCAGAATAGTGTGAAAAATGCCACAACTTTATGGGATATAAATTTCTATAATGGAAAAGAAAAGAAGAAGCTGATAAAGATCAGAGGATACAGAAAGATCCCAAAGGGAGATTTGACTTCCCATGTCTCCCAAAGTTCCATACAGTGATATAACGCTGTGGGAGATACCACTGGAATTAATATTGTCATTCTCTTGGCAGTTTTATATCCTCCCGTTCCCTAGTGACAATGGACTAGTGATTATATGTCAACTTAGCAACCAGATTCAAAACAGCTGGTATTAAACAAACCAAATGAATTCCTGATTATATGTCAACTTAGCAACCAGATTCAAAACAGCTGGTATTAAACAAACCAAATGAATTCCTGTGTGTCCAGTGTGAGTTTAGGTGAAGCAAGAGCTAGTTTTCCAGGACTGTCTCCTGGCAGGCCCCTCAAATGCTTTACAGTCCATCACCAGTGTTTCCATTCTCAGGTCACTGAATTCCCTGCCAGATGACTCTTGATTTTAGTGCTAACACTTAATACATGTGTCTGATGCTTTTAAACAAAATTTATATAGCTACTCTTTTATAAGAAGAAACCAAAGCACTGTTGTCCAGGAGAGAATAACTACTTCTAGATTACATACTCACACACCCAAACCACCTTAAAGTAATGGAATTCAGGCACCATGCTGCTAAACTTTAATTATGTTGTTTGATAGTAGATTGCTATATTTTGTCATCATTTCAATTCTGCCTCTATCAACATAATGCTCTATTGTTCCTATTACAAACCCTGTTTGTTATTTATTGTTAAAGACTCGATGGTTGAATTTACACTCTGTCACAATAAATCATGCTCACTCAGCTAATGCACCATTAAAATGAAATCAGGTTTGCAATATTGTTAAGTCATATATATTAAAATGTCTGGGTGGCTAGCATAGACCAGGAATTCTAAAGCTGTCTCAAATCATGCCTACCATGAAAAACTATTCATTGAATGCCTCTAGATATCATGAGATTATTCCAAATATTCTGGCCTTATCACATAAGAGGTAAATCATACCCACAATAAGTGCGTACTCTTTAGGTGAAATTTTTGAATAATATACATAAGAATGTGTGGATACATATGCCTAAGTGTGGGATCTGAAATTATATGAATAAGTACTCAATACCCTTTTTGTAAATTTGGTGTAATAACAACTGTTATAATGGGCTTAGTCTCCAGTTTAGAAAACATACTACAAAGCTGGGCGTGGTGGCGCACACTAGTAGTCCCAGTACTTGGGGGGGGGTGAGACTGGAGGATTCGGGTTCGCGGCCAGACTCAGCTACTTAAAGTAGTGAGACCCTTTGTAACTTAGTGAGACCCTGTTTCAAATTAAAGGATAAAAAAATAGGGCTGGGGGTTTAGCTTGGAGGTAGAATGCCTCTGGGTTCAATCCCCAGTACCACACACACACACACACACACACACACACACACACACACACAAAAACACAACACAACATACTACAATTAAATATATACATGATTTTTAAATGATATACCTAATAAATAATAAATCATGTTACTTTGGGTATTTATCAAGAAAACAGTATAAAATGCTGCAATTAATTTATCGACAATTATATTTTTCAATATATAAAAATGTTCCATATTTTGATATTTCGAGCTTAGCACACTTGCAAAGTAAGTGCTATAAAAGTGGGAGAAACCAAATGGGAGCTTATAAACTACTGATCCTATCTCCTGTCAAGAAAGTACATCAAAAGACCAATGCTTCTGGAAAGGATACTGGAAAACAGTTTTACCCCTAAAGGTTTAAAGGCTACAAGGATGGTGGTCTCCATAGTATTTCTGTCTATTCTACCAGCCTGGCTCCTGCAGAAATTGGATGAATGCAAGAGGATTATTATAAACTACTGTAGATTCAATAAGCACTAGCTTGGATTGCGGTTGCTGTGCTCAACATAGTATGCAGATTTCTATAGCCTCAGATAAATGATGTGTAACCACTGGTTTGTAAAAATGTGTTCTTTCCATTTAGTGGGGGGAAATATTAGTGAAGATTCCAATTTATATGGAGCTGTTCTCTATTATAATATGGTCTGAAGATCTCTGGACTGTCTGAATCACCCACAGAACATCACATTGATTCATTACATCGACAATATTATGTTGATCAGGAAGGATGACCAAGATGTGATTATCACAAAAGAAAGGTAGGTAAGACATGTACACTCTAGGTGATGCAATGCAAATACTAGAAGTATTCAGGGAACTACCTTCTCTAAATGATTTTTGTGTATCCCATGATAGTACATATCCTTTAAAATAAAAGAAGAATCATTACACCATGGGCCTCTTATCAAGACGAAGGAAATGCAAAGCCTAGTGAAAATGTTCAGGTTCCGTAGGAAGCATATATCTACACCTAGCGATGTGGCTTTGGCCCATATACTAAGATAAAAAAAGACTGCTAGAGGCCGGGCGTGGTGGCTTACGCTTGTAATCCCAGTACTTGGGAGTCGGACACTGGAGGATCTGGGTTCGCGGCCGGCCTTAGCTACTTAGTGAGGCCTCCGCAGCTTCGCGAGACCCGGTTTCAAAATAAAGGATAAAAAATAGGGCCAGGGGTATAGCTCGGAGGTAGAATGCCCCTGGGTTCAATTCCCGGTACCTCAAAAAAAAAAAAAAAAAAAGACTGCTAGATTGGAGTTGAGCCCAAAGCAAAAAGTATTCTGCAACAAGTCCAAGCAGTAGCATATGCATCTCTGCTTTTTGAGTTGATGATTTGCTGGATCCTGTGATGTTGCAGGTATCAGTGGTGGGAAAAGATGCTGTGTGAGAGAGAAGAAAAATAATCTCCTCCAAAAAGGGAATTAAAGTGTTATTACCCCAAAAAGGGGAAATAGATGCTGGACATAAAAGGACAGATACCCAATACATCTATATTGTATTCATTGCAGTTTTACTAAATATTTATGATTCTTATTTGTTTTTTGCCTAAAAATAATTTTAGAAATGTAGGATCCATGTGAATATCATTAATCAATATAATTTTATGAGCATTTAAAGTTTTGATCAATATAATTTAACAGCATATGAAATAATAAAAATGACATTCTTGCACATCTTCAAATTTTCAATGTGTCAGAAGCTGTGAACATTTTTGAAATTATACTTTGCACCATAATTAAACCTCAAAACAAAATAAAATGTTTCATAGCAGATCACAATTAATTTCTTTCTCTCTCTCTATCTCTCTCTCTCTCTCTCTACACACACACACACACACACACACACACACACACACACACATCTTTAACTTTAAAAAGTGGCCGAGAAATAGATCTACTGTCCACCAAGACTATGAAATCAAAGGAGTCCATGCTATATGCTAACTCCTTAGACACATTTTAATAAAATCAAAACTTTTGTTCATTACCACATTTAAGCTTTTTCTAATTAACTGTGATCAAGATCACTGACGCAGAGAACAGAAGAGAATATTAGAAACTGAGTTCCTAATCACTTAATTCTGCAATATTCAAAGATCTACAATGTCATTATGATCTCTTAAAGTTTATGAACTTCAGAAATAAATAATAAAATAAATGGAACTAGAAACATTTCACTTTTCTTCACATATCACAGGTATAACAGTAGAATTTTCTATTTTTATTTAACAATAGACATTTAATTATGTAAGAAAATTAATTAAAATTCCTAGCTATAATAATTTCTAAACAAAAACACATTGTCAGTAATTTTTTCCCCCTTTGGGATGTAAAAGATTCAATGCTTGCTTTATACAGTGTTTATCAAATGAAAAAGTACATATGAAATTTTTATAGAAGATTTTGTTTTTTTTTTACATTAATAGTATCTTTTATTTATTTTTTAAATCTTAGATTTATTTACTTTTTCTTCTTATTCATTTGCTTATTTATTTTTGTGTTAACATACATGCACACAGCTCTTGGTGTCCCTCCCCCCCGCCTCCACCCCCACATGTAGCACTGAGAATGATGTTGGTATAATCTCATATGTACGCATTGCTTATGACAGTAATTCCATAGATTCACTTCTTTCTTGCCCTTCCCCTTCCCTTGTACCCCTTCCCTTGTACCACTGAGGGTTCTCCGTTGTCATTGGAGTCCCTTTTGTGTCCCCACTACTCCTAGGTTGCACATATTAATGAGAACATATGTCCCTTCTTTTTTTGTGATTGGCGAATCTCACTTAACCTTATGTTCTCCGGATCTTTCCATTTTCTTGCAAATGCTGTTATTTTGTTCTTCTTTATTGCTGAGTAGACTTCCATTGTGTGTATTTCCCATAATTTTGTAATCCATTCATCTGTTGATGGACACGTAGGTTGGTTCCATAATTTTGCCACTGTGAATTGTGCTGCTATGAACATGGGTATGCATATATTACTATAGTTTCCTGGTTTCAATCCCTTTGGTATGATACCCAGTAGTGGTATAGCCGGATCATATGGTGGATCCATTCCCAGTTTTCTGAGGAATCTCCACACTGATCTCCATAGTGGTTGAACTAGTTTGCAATCCCACCAACAGTGTAGAAGAGTCCCAATTTCCCCACATCCTCGCCAACATTTGTTGTTGTTTGACTTCTTTTTTTGCGGTACGGGGATTGAACCCAGGGGCATTCTACCTCCGCGCTACACCCCCGGCCCTATTATTTTATACTTTATTTTGAAACCAGGTCTTACGGAGTTGCAGAGGGCCTCACTAAGTAGAGAGAGAGAGAGAGAGACAGAGAGACAGAGAGAGAGAGATGAGGCTGGCCACGAACCCGGATCCTCCGGTCTCCGCCGCCCAAAGTACTGGGATTACAAGCGTGCGCCACCACGCCCGGCTGTTTGACTTCTTCATGCTTGCCATTCTAATTGGGGTCAGATGAAATCTGAGAGTAGTTTTGATTTGCATCTCCCTGATGGCTAATGATGTTGAACGTTTTTTCATGTATCTATTGGCCATTTGTATCTCTTCTTTCATGAAGTGTCTATTCATTTCAGTTGCCCACTTCTTGATCGGATTGTTTGTTTTCTTAGTGTAAAGTCTTTTAAGTTCTTTGTATATCCTAGATATTAGACCTCTGTCAGAGGGATAGCTTGCAAAGATCTTCTCCCATTCTGTAGGCTTTCTTTCGGCTCTTGATGATTTCCTTTGATGAGCAGAAGCTTTGTAGTTTAATGCTATCCCACTTATTAATTCTTGTTTTAATTTCCTGTGCTTTGGAGGTCTTGTTGAGGAAGTTTCTACCTGTGCCTATATGATGGAGTGTTGGACCTATGGCTTCTTCTAATAATTTCACAGTGTCTGGTCTAACTTCCAGGTCTTTGAATATAGAAGATTTTGTGACTGATAATACAATTGCTGCCATTTCTGGTATTATTGTGCTACAGTATTCTCCCAGTTTTTTTTTATATTTTCAAGTTTTGCTATATAGTATTCATTTGGGCTTTTCCAAAAGTGAATCGTCCTCTCTTAAAAAGTACATTAGTTGGGGGAGATCAAAATAGTGGAGTAGAAGCAGGCTGCAAGTTCCACCTCCTCCACATTTTAGAATCAGAAACAGCTAGAGAATGGGCATGGCACTAAAGTGGGTGACTGGGGGAATACAGTGAAGTTTAATATTAGACTGATAAAGACTTGGAGAGTTTCAGAGATTCTGATAACTGGAACAAAGAGCAAAAACAGTGAGTTCATTGGTTTCAAACCTGCCCTAGCACATTGCCAGTGCAGGGCTGGGAGAAAGGGTGATGCAAAGGAAAAGAAAGAGAACCAAAGTTGGAAAAATTGCTTCAGAGGCAGTGGTAGAAAAGGAAATCAGACTGAACTTAGCTGATGCAGAATCTACATAGCAGGCCAAGGAGTAGAAGTGCCATGTTTCTCTTAGCCAGTGAATGGAGAGCTGTGTCAGGAAACTGGTTTGCAAGTTGAATCCAATGGCACATTAAAAAGATCATATACTACAATCAAGTTGGTTTCATTCCAGGGATGCAAGGATAGTTCAACATATGTGAATCAATAATCTTAAAGTGACACATAAATAGAATCAAGGACAAAAATCACATGATAATCTCAATAGATGCAAAAAAAAAACCCCAAAACAAATCAACAACAACAACAAAAAACTTGGACAAAATTCAACATCGCTTCATGATAAAAACCCTGAAGAAACTAGGTATAGAAGGATCATACATCAACACAATAAAGGCTACATGTGGCAAACCAAAAACTAACATCATACTGAAAGAGGAAAAATTGAAAGCATTTCCTCTAAAATCACGAATGAGAAAAGGATGTCCACTCTCACCACTCACATTCAATATAGTACTTGAAATTTTATCTAGAGCAATTATGCAAGCGAAAGAAACAAAAGGGAAACAAATAAGAAAGGGAGAATCAAATTATCCCTACTTGCAGATAAGATTCTATACTCAGAAGACCCTAAAGTTTACGCCAGAAGAATTCTAGAGCTGATAAATTCACCAAAGTAGCAGGATATAAAATCAGAATACAAAAATTTGTGTCTTTTATACACACCAATAAGGAATCCTCTGAAGAAGAAATTAGGAAAACAATTCCATTCACAACCACTTAAAAATAACATATCTAGGAATGAATCTAACCAAAGAAGTGAAAAAATTATAAAAGGAAGAGAAAATAAATTGAAGAGGATACTAGAAGAAATTGAAGAAGAGAAGATGGAAAGACCTCTCATGATCATGGATTAGTAGAGTTAATATTAAAATGGCGATATTACCCAAAGCAACCTACAGACTCAATGCAATACCCATCAAAACTAGAAAAAACAATCCCAAAATGTATATGAAAGAAAAATAGAAGCAGAATAGCTAAAGCAATCCTGAGCAAAAAGAGTAAAGCTGGAAGTGAAAACAGCTTGGTACTGGCATAAAACAGACACATAGTCCAATGGAATAGAAGACAGAGAGCCAACCTCACACAGACAGTCATCTGATTTGTGGCAAAGGTGCCAAAAATATATGTTGGCAAAAGACAGCCTCTTTTACAAATTGTGTTGGAAACACTGTATATCCATATGTACAATAATGAAACTAGATTTATTATTTATAGTTTATTAAATGTTTTCTCTTTAGGGTCATTTTAAAAAGCACTACCCTTTTATTATTTTGAAAATAAAGTGACCAGTACCTTTTATGGGACAGAGTAACTGAGTAATTATGTTTAGAAATGTTCACTAAAAGCATAATGCTAGTTCAACAATGCAAAATATAAGTAGGTGCTATTTCACATTAAAATAATTTTAGTGTGAAATTTATTTTATTTATAGTTCTAATATATGACAGCATTCTATGCTATAATATATGGCTTAAAAACTTCATAGATACATCTTAGATAATTTTTCTATTCCATGATTGGCCGCCGATAGTTATAAAGCTGCTAGAAAAACAAAGGAGCTTAGAGAAAACTCAATAAAATATCCAGAATGGATTTTCAAAATAAAATTGCAGCCGGGCGTGGTGGCGCACGCTTGTAATCCCAGTACTTTGGGAGGCGGAGACCGGAGGATCAGGGTTCGCGGACAGCCTCAGCTCTCTCTCTCTCCCTGTCTCTCTCTCTGTCTGTCTACTTAGTGAGGCCCTCCACAACTTCGTGAGACCTGGTTTCAAAATAAAGTATAAAAAAATAGGGCTGGGGATGTAGCACGGAGGTAGAACGCCCCTGGGTTCCATCCCCGGTACCGCAATAAATAAATAAATAAATAAATAAACAAATAAATAAAATAAAATAAAATTGCAGAATTAACTTCAACATTGCATGTATATAGTAAAAAATATACAATAGGATGAAAGACATTCATTTCCCATTTGCCACAGTGGAATCATAATCTAGATTTTAAAGTGAATGTATAAGGAAGCAAGCAGTTACAAGTAATTAAAAAACATAACAGATGAAGAATTGCAGTGCATGGAAGTAACACACTGTAAGAGGACAGTTTATTACAGTGGAAAGTAAAATAATGCAGCTTGGACTCAAGTTACGAATAAAATAATGCAGCTTGGACTCAAGTTACTACCTGTGGGATTATGAGATTACTTATCTTTTTCAAAACACAATTTCCACACCAGCAAAATGAAAATAATAATACAATCTTCATAGATATTTTAGGTACATTAGACACAAATAAATACGGCATCTTTGTTGGGATTCGATACTGACACTTTCCCAGGTGCACACATCCCCATAGTCATGCATCTTGAAGCACATATGGATCCTTTGTGCTAATTAGAAAAGACATTCCTTACTCCCAGCAGATAGATACAGCTCTGCCCCAAGAAACAAATGACGTTTAGAAGAATTTGGAATTGATTTCAATTAGATATGTGAAGTGAACAACTAGAACACATGTTTAGTAACCAATCCTTGTAGTTATTTTGGGCTCTGTTCATACTAATGGAAAAGTGAAACGCAAATTAATAGTGATTAGTTTTTTAGCTTTATCGATCACAGTCCAAGAGGAATAAACCTTTAAAGAAAGGCTTAGCTTTATTAGCAAGAAAGACTAAACAAAATTATGGCTTTTACATTTGAATAATGAAAAAGTCTAAAGATAACTCTTTTATAATTAAACCACTCTCATGTGAATTGGAATATCGTTTCACCACAAAAATTTTATTTGAAAAACTAAAGCTATGAAATACGAGTCAATTTTAGGTAAGAAGTTTTGTTATTAAATCAAAATATGGTAATGCCTGGATGACTGTAGGGAAAAATTGCTTTATTCCAGGTTGTCTTTGAGATATTAATGTAATAACATCTATTATGAATCTTCAAACAGGGATAAGTCTTTCACTGAAGCATTTTCCTAAAATAATTTATCAATGTGAACCCTTTGTCTATCTGTTAAGGTTCATCCAGAAAAGCAAATAAGCAAAGTAGACAAAAGATAAACAAAGAAGGATGACGGAGGGAAGAAGGAGGGAGAGGGAATGGGATAGGGACAGGCAGAGGGAGATGAACAGGCAGGGAGGGATGGAGAGAGAGAGAGAGAGTCCTTATACATAATGGCCTTTCCCAGTCGTGAGAGCAGGATAAGCTTCCCCAGTTACAGGAACTGGAAGAGCAGTCTTTTTTAAGGGTATCTATCCACATCTGATGCTTTAGAATAAAGTCCACAGGTCAAGCAGTCAGGAAGGGAAGGTGATAGATAGCCTGGAAACTCATGAGCACAAGTTGGCCCAGGAGTCGCAAAAAGTAAAGAAAATTTCAGGGAAGCTAGAATAATTGTAGGTCTATACACTGCTTCATGCCAATAAGATCAATTAACAGATTAGCATGTATCATACACAAAATAGCTGCTGGTAGCCAGGCATGGTGGCGCACGCTTGTAATCCCAGTTCTTGGGAGGCTGAGACCAGAGGCTCCGGGTTCGCGGCCAGCCTCAGCTACTTAGTGAGGCCCTCTGCAACTTAATGAGACCCGTTTCAAAATACAGAATAAAAAATAGGGCTGGGGGTGTATCTCAGAGGTAGAATGCCCCTGGGTTCAATCCCCAGTACCGCCAAAAAAAAAAAAAAAAAGCTGCTGGCTCCCTTCTACCCTCCTATAAATATGCTTTTAAGGAATAACACACTAGTAGCATATTCAAATTCCTGGAAAAAAATGGGAGGGAAGTCCAGAGGGGAAACATGTGCAAAGAAAAAAGACAAATGACTATTTGGGGAAAATATTTGCAACACATGTTACAGATAATGATTAATATCCTAAAAAGGAAATCTAAGTGATGAATTTTAACCATCTAAATAAATAAATCTATAGAAAAAGTGGAAAAAGATGAAACATTTTGAATTATAAATCAATTTTAGAGTGACACAAAATGGTTGTTATACTTATAAAAATATGCTAAATTTTATTTATAATGAGGAAAATGTAAATTCAAATTACACTGACATACAATTTCTCACATATCACATTGCCCAAAATCTGAGAGCCTAAGAACACCCTTGTTTGGCAAGACTTCAAAGAATAGACACTGTCATATACTGTTAACAGGAATGACAGATATTAGAATATTATAATTATAGTGGCTAATTTGACAAAATCTAACAACATATACTTATGTTTTTACCTTTTGACTCAGCAGTACCACTTTCAGAAATTTAGCCAGAAGGTATATCCCCAAAATGCCAGAAGAAGGAAAAGGAGAAGGAAGTGAAAAGCAAAGGAAGAAGAAAAGAAGCACAATTCTATTCATTATTATAACTTTTACTAGAGCAATATTGAGCAAAATGCAAATATCCATACATAGGCTATTGAAGTAACTAATGGTACACTAAGTGGGGTTCTTCATTGCAAAGCTTTTCTGTTTGTTTATTTGTGGTACTGGAAATTGAACCCAGGGGCATTCAAACTCCAAGCTGTGCCACCAGCCCTTTTTATTTTTATTCTTTGAAACAGGGTCTCTCGAGGTTGCTGAGAGTCTCACTACATTGCCGAGGCTGACTGCAAACCTGTGCTCCTCCTGTCTCAGCCTCCCAAGTACTGGGATTACAGGTATGTGCCAACATGCCTGGCTGTAATTTTCTTAAAAACAGATACATAGTGATTTCCAGGATATTTTGTTGGATGTGGGGAGGCAAAAATACCAAAAAAAATTGTGTTGTATTTTTCCTTTTGTGTATAAAGAAGATGAGCTAGGAATACAGACAGATATATACATATGTGTGTATCCTATTATTTGTAAAAGAAATGGGAAAAGTAAACCAGAAACTAATGAGATTGATGACCTACAGTATATGAAAAAGAAAGTGAGGGAAGAGCTGGGATAGTGAAGGTGAGTAAAACTCTGTGAGCATACCATTTTATATACTTTTGACTCTTCGAAGTCCTGTTTAAGTTTTAGGTACTTGGAAAAAAAACCTGAATTGAAAAAATAAACAAGGATTTAGAGGAATCCCTAGAATGAATTCCACATAGAAACAGATAACCTAATTATATTTCAAAATAATAAAATAATAACACTGAAAGGAAAAGTAAAACAAGACGACATGTAAACAGAAAACTAACCCAATTACCCATTAAATACAATATTTTGACTATTAACTCTAAGTTAAACAAAGACAAAGAACCGCAAATGATTATTGAATTCTACTTAGTAGGTTTGCAGTGGTATGTGGTGTCTCAAACAATGTTCTAACATTCTAGGGTATAACAAATGACTAAATATATTGTCTGTAGTGAAAATGACTTTTGTTACTGTTTCCTACTGTTAGTAAAGGGAACTGCAAATATGAAAAAGAAGAGGATTAGGGTGAACTATGTATTGAAGTTGTAATTACAGTGTGAATCCATGTTTTAAATATGTAGATACAGATATTATAAATGTATGTATAGGTACGTTATAAATAAATAAATGTATGTATAGGTGTAGGTACCTGTATAGGTATGTGGAAATGGATGTGGATAGATGTCAATATAGATACATCTGTAGATGTACATATAGATACAGATATAAACATAGACACAGGCCACTGAAAGGAACTTGAATCAATGGTATTAAAGTAACAATAAGCACTTGTCCAGGCAAATCTTGATTTTTAAATAGCATTGTCTGCTGAGCAATTTGGCTCCTAAGCCAGGAATATTTTATTGTGATAGAAAATATAAAGTCCACAATGAATGTCAAATATATATGTCTGAAAAACACTTACATCAGGTTAAAGGGGCTTGCACTGGTACAATCCGATCAGCAAAATTAATAATAGCTGACTACAATTCATTGAATTAAGTAAGAATCCTTGAGTCCTAATAGTAGAAATAACAAACAAAAAACCAAATTGATGGAGGACGGGGAAAACACTTTGTTTGTGGTACTTGGGATTGAACCCAGGGGCCTTCTACCACTGAGCTACACCCCGAGCCCTTTTTATTTTTTATTTTTGAAAGAGAGTCTCATTAAGTCACCAGGTGCTGGCCTCAAACCTATGATCCTCCCATCTCGGCCTCCCAAGTAGCTTGTATTACAGGCATGCACCAACACAAGCAGTGGGAAAGCACTTTCTAAAAGTAAATAAAATACCACCAAGTAAATGTAGAAGGAATGATAAAATTAGAGTATCATTATTTTAGTAATAATTGGTTCATGCAATAATAAATAAGAGATACTAAAAATTAGAGATACTAAAACTTAGCCAATAAAATGAGGAAAAACATGTTCACACAGTCTTAAAGTATATCTGTATACATTTTTATTGGTTATTATTATAATTGTTATTATTTATTATTAAAGGGGAAAATAGCAATCTTAGCAGTAGAAAACCTGGTAGAAACCATGGCTAGTCAAGTGATTAATGTTCAAATCAAGACCAATGATGGGAGGAATAAACATCACATGCTTCCTGATATGCAGTACTGAGAAGGACACAATCGTTTCTGTGATAGCCCTACCAACCATTTATAACAAAATATAATTCTAAGGAAAATTTGAGGAACCTAAAATGAAATTCATTCTATAGAACTGGCCTATACTCTTCAAAAGTGTCAAACTTGTGAAAGGAACATAAAATAAAGACTGAGAAAATGAGATAGAAAAATGGAATACAGTATGTGATCCTTGATTGAATCTTGAACAAAAAAAAGAAAAATAACCTAATAAAGGATGTTGTTTCGACAGTTAATGAAATTTGAATATAAACTATGGATTAGATGATAAAAATGTATTGATATAATATTTTGTATGTTTTCTAATTATACCATGGTAGTAGAAAATATTCTTGCAATTAAGAAACCTACCATTGAAGCATTTAGGGGTAAAAACGACATAATGTCTTCAGGGACATTTAAATGATTCAGAGGAAAAAAAAGAAAAATGAGGAGAACAAAGGGATTCTATGAGGTGCTATAATGCAAATTCCTAATCACTGGCCAACTTCCAAAATTGAGACAGTTCTTAGGCTCACAGCCCAGCGATTGGAGGGGTGGAAACATCACACATATTAAGCATATAGAGTGGCAATTCCCCTAGGCATTGCATAAGAGACATTGGATAATTTACCCAGGAGCACACTAAGAAAAAGAGAATACTCAGCTCCAAAAGGCTGCTGGATACAGAGTTTGAGTTTACACTGATAGCAGAGATACCAAAGAGCAATGGCCCCGTTGTTACAATGGAATTTACAGAAGCCAGATAAGTGGAGTTCTGGCTCAAGACCATCTCAAAGTGGATCCAGTGGATCTATGTAACAACTTTGTTACTATTTCCCCAATTTCTAAGTACCTAATTTGAATGAACACTTTTAGTAGTTGTTTGAAATACTTTAACAGTGAGGGCAATCATGGCGATAATGATCAAATCTAAGTGCCTAAAATGGTCCCGATAAAACAGAATGAGAATGGCACATTTTTGTGAACTAACAGGGATTAGAATGATATTCAGAGAATGAAAGGAGAAAGGGTCAACAGTCCCTCCCATGCCCAAAACTGATGGAATATGATGGATATCCTTGGACTACTATACACTTTAAGAAATCTTAAACACAGCTATCTTGTGGGATTTGGCATATTTACTAGTACAGATCAACATGGTCCATGGCCTTTGTATAAGGCTACTGATATGGCAAACACATTCATTTTAACACAGTCAGGGAGAAGGAGAAGTGGTTTGCTCTCACTTAGAGAGGTTCACAGCTTTGCTCTAGAGCTATCTTCATTCACCTACTTTCTGTCACAACATAATTCCAAGACAACTTAATCATCTGGATACTTTTCAGAACATAACACCGGTCCAATTTGACAATACTAGACACATTTTATCATAAAGGCAGCTGCAATGCTTCATTTCTGAATATTGTTGGATCCCCCAAATCATGAAGTGGTAAGGGAGGACATCAAGTTAACAAATGTTAAAGTCAGAAATGGAAAATAATCTGGATATAATAGTAAAACATGTGAAAGAGGGTAGAAAAAAAACCCTATAAAATCTAAGAGACTGGTACTTTAGTGACTTCTTTTAGGAATCCAGGGCGTATATATGCTAGGACATCACCTGAAACTTTCTAAGACATTTATAGTCTTAACTCTTTATGTTTATGTCTTTGATCCATTTTGAGTTAATTGTTGTACAGATGTAAATTAAGAGTCCAAATTATTTCTTTTCTATGTAAATATCCAGTTTGCCCAGAAGCATTTATTGAAAAGACTGTTCTTTCCTCATTGCATGGTTTTGGCACCCTTATTGGAAATAAACTGACCATATATGTAAGGATTCATTTTGGACTTGACATCCCATTCTATTTGTCTATATGTCTATATGTCTGTCCTTAGGCCAGTACCATATGGTTTTAATTTCTGGTAGTTTGTAGTAAGTTTTAAAAGTGGGAAAGTGTGTGTTCCCAAAATTTATTCTTTTTTTTCAAGATTGTTTTAAATACTTACGGCTCCTTCAAATTGCATATGAATTTGAGAATGACTTTTCCATCTCTGTAAAAAAATAAAATCAGTTGGAAATTTTATAATGATTACACTGAATCTATAGATTGCTTTGGGTGGTATTGATATTTTACAATGCTATCTTCCTAGTAACGAAAACAGAAAGCTTTTCCATTTATATAGGTTTTCCTTATTTTTACAGCAATGATTTACAGTTTCCAGTGTATGTCATTCACCTCCTTGATTATATTTATTCCTAAGAACTTAATTCTTTCAGATGTAATTGTTAATAAAATTGTTCTTTTAATTTTCTATCAGAATTGTTTGTTGCTAGTGTAGAGAATGAAACTGATTTTTGCATGTTATTCCTGTGCCCACAAATTCATTAGCTCTAGAAGCTTTCTAGCCAGGTCCTTGTGATTTTCTATATAGTGAATCATGTCATCTGTGAATAGAAATACCTTTACCTCTTCATTTCCAATTTGGATGCCTTTTATTTCTTTTACCTCATTAAACTCTGGCTAGAACTTCCAGTACAATGTTGAATGGCAGCAGTAAAAGTGGGCATCCTTGTCTCATTCCTGATTTTAGAGGGAGTGTTAGTCATTTTCTTTTGAGTACAATGTTAGCTATGTGTTCTAAAATTCTTTTTTAAATTAAAAATATTTAGATTGATACATAATAGTATACATATTTATCAGGTACAATTTGATATTCTGATTCATGTACACATTGGGTAGTGAAAAAATACATCCGGTACAGAAAGATAAACACTGCATGATGTCAGTCATCAGTGGAATCTAATAAAGGTGACCTCATGGAAGTTGAGAGCACAATAGTAGTTATCAGAGTATGGGAAGAATTAGGAGGATGTTGGGAGGAGAAGATGCAGATCAATGAGTACAATGTTATTATTTGACAGGAGGAATGAGTTTTGGTGTTCTATGACACAGCAGGGTGAACATAATTAACAACAATGAATTATATAATTATGGGTTTCTCATAAATACCATTTATCATGTTGAGGAATCCTCACTATATTCCTAGTTGTCTGAGTGTTTTGATCATGAATGGGTACTGGAATTTTGTCAAATATCTTTTCTTTATCAACTGAGAAATCATGTGGTTTTATATGTTTCATATTAATGTAACATTATGCAATTATTTATTCTATTAATATGAACTACTCTTGCATTTCCAGGATAAATCACATTTGGTCATAATGAATAATACTTTTAATATGCTATCGAACTCAATTTGCTAATATTTTGTTGAAGTTTTTACCCAACTAATTTTCATGAGACCATAAAAGTTCTTAATTTTAAGGTAGTCCATTTAATCAGCTTTTTACCTCATTGTTGTTTATAAAAGACGCCATTATAAGAGTGAAAGAAGAGCTCTAGCTACCTGTATAAGACATTTCTAATACATACAGCTTATAAAGTACTGGTTTCCTGAATAAGTAAATGTAGAACTGCTAATATAAAGGAAGGCCTAAAAACTCCACTGAAAGAGTGTTAGAATGTTACAAATTTAGTAACATTGCAGTATCTAAAATCAACACACAAAATCAGCTGCATTTCTATACACAAACAATTAACTCTCTGAAAAAGACATTAAGAAAACAATTTTACTTCCAATAGCATCAAAAAGAATAAAAATACTTCAGAACAAATTTAGCCAAGGATGTAAAAATCTGTATCCTGAAAAATGTAAAACATTGATGAAAGAAATTTAAGACATAAGCAAATTGAAGGACATCACATGTTCATGCATTAGAATAAATAATATTATTAAAATATCCATATGCCCCGAAAGGATCTACAGATTAAGTGAAATTCCTATCAAAATTGTGATGGCATTTTTCTCAAAGATGGAAAAATAATCTTAAAATTCATGTGGAACCATAAAAGACCCCGAATATCCAAAAAATCTTAAAAAATAACAAAACTGGAAGCATTGCACTTTCTAATTTCAAAACTTAAATCAAGCTGTTTTTATTCGGATTATTACTGCAATAAACACGTGATAATAGCATAAAATAAGACATATAAACAAATTAAATACAACATAGAACCCGTAAATATACCAACATATATAAACAAGGGTGCCAAGAATATACAACAAGTAAAGAATGGTCCCTCCCAAAACTGGTAGTTGGAAAACTGGATATCCACATGCAAAAAAAAAAAAAAATGAAGTTGGAACTTCATGTTACATCACATGCAAAAATTCACTCAGAATGGATCAATGTCTAATATAAGACCTAGAATTCTAATACTTTAAGACAAAAAATAGGTCAAGAGTTTCATGACACTGGATTTGGCAATAATTTCTTAGATATAAAACAAAAGGCATAAACATTAAAAGAAAAAATAGACAATTGGATTCAGTGAAAACTTAAAAAATTGGTAACTCAGAAGACTGTATAAACAGAGCAAAGAATTAATTAAGGAATAGAATGAAATATTTGAAACCATATCTCTGATAAGTGATTAATGTCCAGAAATAAAGAGGGTTTCTACAACTCAATAACGACAAAAACAAATGGCCTAATTATAAAATGATCAAAGGACTTGGACAAACATCTCTCCAAAGAAGATATAAAAATGACCAGTGAGCACATGAAAAGATGCCCAACAATACTAATCCTTAGGAAGATGAAAATAAAAACTGAAATATTATCTCACACCCATTATGATGGCTACTATAAAACAACAACAACAGAAATCAGCAAGTATTAGCAAGGGTGTAGAGAAATTGTGACCCCTGTGCACTGTTTTTGATAATGAAAACTGGTGTAGCCACTGTGGAAAACAACATAGTAGTTCCTCAAAGCATTGAAAAGAGAGTTACCATATGATCCAGTAATTCCACTTCTACATATATACCCCAAATAATTGAAAACAGGGCCTTAAAGAGATATTTGTAAACCCATATTCATAGTAGCATTATTTACAATAGCTAAAACATGGATGTGACTCATGTGTCTATCAGCTGATGGATGGATAGCAATCTGTGTGTACATATGCGTACACATAGTACAATATATTATTCAGCTTTAGAAAGAAGTGAATGTTTATAATATTCTACAACATGAATGAGTCTTGAGAATGTTATACTAAGTGAAAAAAAGGCAGTCACAAAAGATAAATACTGTACGATACTACTTATATGAGGTACTTAAAATAATCAAAATTAGAGAGACAGAAAGGACACTGATGATTGTCTGGGGATAGAAAGGAGTAAGAAGTTACTATTTAATGGATATAAAGTAGAATGTTATAGAGTATCAGTTTTATGAGATAGAAAGGGTTATGTATGTAGATCATGATGATAGTTGCATAGCATATGGCTGCATTTAATACCACTGAACTGTATACTTAAGGTAGTCAAGCTAGTAAATTTGGGGCTAAGTGTATTTTAACATAAAAAATGACCAGCTCTTTAAACACTCCCTCCCCAACCATAAAAAGGAAAAAGTGGTCTATAAACATATCACATATGTTGTAGTAATTTTTAGTTACCAAAAGGCAAATTAAAAGTAAAATTCAAGAAACATATATGTGTGTGCAGACACGCATAACAATACCCAGTATTGGAAAGTATGAGTGCAATTAGAATTCTATAAGATGTTGTTAAGAATATAAATTGTTTAAAGCAGTTTGAAATACAGTTTGAGAATGTTGACTAAGAATAAAATCAACCTAGTCGAGAACAATGAAAATTACATTTGCAATCTGGGAAAATGCAGATTTAAGAAGTCTTAAAAACCTACTCCAAGATTTTACAAAATGTTGGCTATATTTAATGCTTAAGCCCCAAGGTGGGGGGTTATATCATTCAATTACCTGGAATCATGATTCTTATTGATAAGAATTAAGCTGACTTGTAAGAAAGTGATAGGATGTTAACTCAATCTTTATGTAATTTAGGGGAACTAACTGTGGGTAGAGTGAGGGTAGGTTGGAGGTGTGGGTTCACCCAGTTCAAAGATTCAGCTACTGACATGTCTGAGGTTTGATTAACAGTGGCCTCCAAATTCCAATTTAAATTCCCTGAACCAATATGATACTTCATTTTGATTTTTTTTTCTTTGAAAGTATTATCTGCCAAAGTTGAAGATATGTATAACCTATGACTTAACAATTCTACTCTTATATTTCTACCAAAGGGACGTATGGACACATTTACATGAACAGTTTGTAAAAGAACACACTTAGCATTATTATTTGTAACACTTCAAACAGACAATAATTAAAAGCCTATCAAAAGTAAAACAAACAAATTATAGTAAGTTAAACACTGCAGCAGTATGAAGCATAAGCATGAATGAATTAGAGCTATATGCATGTTTCTCATAAACAAAATGCTGAGCAGAAGAACTCTGACACCTTTTCTAGACTGCTCCATTCAAGTAATATAAAAATAAGGTACATATAAATAAAAATGTTAAGGAAATGCATTTAGAAGATAAAACCACAAAGAAAAGGAGGAGGTAACTACCATAAATTTTAGGTTATCTTTGGATCAGAAAAGTAATAATTATGCCAGGGTCTGAGGGAGGTATTTGTGTTGATGGTTTTGTTTTAGTCCTTGATCTTCAGGGTTATCAAAAAAAGTTCACTACGTGAGAAAGGATTGTGCTGTACGTACATCACTGCTATGTACATTTTCTTTAATGTATATTACATTTCTCAGTAATGAATTAGCATTTTGGAATTGCTCTAAGTGTTACAGGGAAACACTTTTTCTTAGAACAAGGAAATTATAAGTGTATTTTCTTTTTTTTGGCGCTGGGGATTGAACCCAGGGACATTCTACCTATGAGCTACACCCCCAGCCCTATTTTTTACTCTTTATTTTGAAACAGGGTCTCACTAAGTTGCAGAGGGCCTCACTAAGTAGCTGAGGCTGGCTGTGAACCCAGAGCCTCTGGTCTCAGCCTCCCAAGTACTGGGATTACAAGTGTGTGCCACCATGCCCGGTTTATAAATGTATTTTCTGATGACAAGAGCTAGGTCTCAGTGACCAGTGGCTAAAAATTGAACTCACTGCTGGAAATTTTTGATAATAATACAGTATATACTTCACAACACTTAGTTTTAGGCTATCAGAAAAGAATGTCTTGGTGACAATCAGAAGGGAGGATTTAGCCAGGCGTGGTGGCACATGCCTGTAATCCCAGTACTTGGGAGGCTGAGTGTATTGGACAGGGTTCTCTAGATTAACAGAACACACAGAATGAGTATATTTGAAAAAAGGGATTTATCAGATGGGCTTACAGTTCAATTGCCCATTGTGTTATTTGGGAGGGGTTGGTGTTACAATTTTGAGTTCTTTTTATATTATAGATATTAGTTCTCTATCAGAGTAGTAGTTGGCAAAGATTTTCTCCAATTCTGTAGGCTCTTTTCAAAGGA